>OMNZ01058470.1:5136-16562 GCA_900303255.1 Lesueurigobius sanzi | reverse complement strand
CAAATCGATTGGCAATAACAACCTCAGAGCGAAACCGACTCGTTGTCATGCAAATGAGCCTGCACTCCTGGGAGCAGCAGGGCCATAGGCAGTATCAACGACTTAGAGAGTAGCTCAGGGAGACAATGGACCCTCGTTAAGTGCTTTACCTTTAGCACTAAGAGAGGAGGGGCCTAGAGGCGGACTCCTCCTGCTGGTTCACTAGCTTTATAAACCCACAGCGTGCTCCAGACCTTCAGTAGCTGATGACGATCTTTGGAGTAAGATCGAAACGTCCTACACTTCAACTACAGAGTACAGATGAAGACTGAAGAATTTTTGCCTACGATGGACAACTCCTGTACGACTGAGAACCTACACAAACCTCTTAAGCCCGTGGCTGTTTTTTCTGAATTTGGTATACATATACTCTGAAAGGCTTTTAACAGCTTGTAAAATGTCTAAAATGTTCATATTGCGCTCATATGAATGTCTATGGCAGGGGTGCCCAAAGTGCGGCCCAGGGGCCAAATGTGGCCCTCAGACCATTTTTTGGTGGCCCACAGACTTCTTCTTGAATTGGCACACATCACCAAAGATGATTTTCTGCAAGTTTAACAATTCTACACAAAAAAAAAGGACAAGAAGAAGACTAGGTTGCATCTTGGATTAACGTAGGTCTAAACCAGGACTAAACCAGGTCTAAACCAGGTCTAAACCAGGACTAAATCAGGACTAAACAGAGCTTTATCCAGATCTAAACCAGGATTAAACCAGGATTAAACCAGGTCTGAACCAGGTCTAAACCAGAACTAAAGTATGACAAAACCAGGGCTAAACAAATCCAGGGCCATAATCAGGACTAATCAAGAACTAAATATGATCCAATTTGAGACTAAACCAGGACTGATCCAGGTCTTTGGCCCTCCATGTCATGTACACTTCAATACGTGGCCCTCCATGGAAAAAGTTTGGACAGCAATGGTCTATGGGGATATTGTAGATGTGAAAATCATAGTGGGCATGAGTAATTGAGGTTGAAAAAACACACATTACAGCAGGTCAGTAGCTTGTTTTCATTGTAAAGAAGCAAATAAACATCAAAAATAGTACATGCTAATTATTGACTTATCTCTGTAACAATAAATAATTGAAAAGGTATTGAGGTTTTGATTTAAAATAGTCTAGGCGGCATCCCATTGCAATAAATAGGGCACAATTTGGCACTTTTTGGCCAAAAAAATTCAAATTTGTAATATTGAAAATTGTGGATCCTTTTTATATATTTGGTCATAAAATACAGTTTTTCCAAGAAAAAAAAAAATACACTTTTTTTGTGAACACATTTTTTTGAATAGATTAAAATACACAAGAATTGTCTCTAAAAGTGGCAATTCCCCAGAAGTGAGGACCCTCGGGCTTAAGAGGTTAATCTTTTGGCCGTTTTTCATAGAATATGAATGATTACACAAAACTTTTTTCGATTGTCAGGTTTTGGGTTTTCTTTCTTAGTATATAAACATATAAAACTCACCTGGAAACAAGGAGAGTCATGGGAGCGGCCCCTATCACAGAAAAGATGAGGGAAGCCCGGCTCCGATGGTACGGTCATGTGACCCGTGGCAATGACGACTCAGTGGCACAACGAGCCCTACACCTGAGCCCACGAGGGCCACCAAAGAAGAGGTGGATGGACAGAATTAAGGAAGATCTTAAAGAAATCCAAGCCACTCCCGAAGATGCTCTGGATTGGACTAAATGTCCCAAAAAGCGGACCCTGCGCCAAAACGGAGAAAATCTTTTTTTCCACTCGTGGTTAGTGGTTGTGCAAAGCCATTTATTGCTTCTCAAAAGAACTGAATTTACTCTTTTGACATCATAATGAGACGGATCAGATCACATTACGTGTGTTCTTGAAACCTGGACCAAGTTCTGTTGGTTTTTTTAGCCTGTGTTTAATTAGCATTTTGGCCTCTTCAGTAAAAAATAAGGCCCTGTAAGAAAATGTTAAATATAATGAGGTACTCATGATTCAGCTGTGCCTTTTTCTGTTGTGTGCTCGGGCAATACACCTTTCTGACACTGATGTATGAGGGACTCATCGATCGATTCCAACATTTAAAATGCTGCAAACGTTACATACAGTTGTGGTAAGTAATCTTTTTTTCCGCTCATGGTTAGTGGTTGTGCAAAGCCATTTATTGTCAAAGAACTGAGTTTACTCTTTTGAAATCATAATGAAACAGAAACTAGCCAAATGTCCCTGATCTAACGTTTGCTTGACCTTCAACAGCTGCCAGGAAAACTGTTCAGGAGCAAAGAAAAACTCAGCTGAAATGCAGGACAGATTTGTTTCAAGATGCACATGCATATGCAAACTTTTGATCAGGGACATTTGGCTAGTTTCTGGATACACTACCCTGAGATATCACAAAGAGAAAATTACAAGCACATTTTCGATAAAGGCACTTCATTCATTCATCTCTTCAATGCCTGTGTGTGAGTGGTTGGTGGTGGTTGGAGTTAGTGCAGATGTGAGCAGCCTCGCTTCTGTCAGTCTGCCCCAGGGGAAACTGTGGCTACAAGTGTAGCTTACCACCATCAGCATGGAGTGAATGACCCCCCCCCCTCTTTCATGTGTGAAGCGCTTTCGCTGTGACTTGTGTCATATGAAAAGCGCTGTACAAATAAGATTCCCTTTCACTTCCCTTCCCCTACTCCCAATATTACAACTTCAAAATTGTGAAATTCAAAGCATTTAACCTTGGGACACCGCTCTGACTTACCTGTCTTTGAGTTGGGACCTGACTTAAGGCAAATACCCACCTTTCCGACCAAAATTCAGGAATCGGAAAGCGTGAGTCCATATCGGCACAGAGCTGCAGTTTGGTAAACCTCGGAAACGTTCACATATTGAACTCTTGACTTGCATCATCGGCAATGGAGTTACACAGGGTCTAAAGTTGTGTCCAGAAGTTTACATACTCTGACAGAACTTATGCATTTCATAGAACATGAATGATAACATAAAAACCTTTATTTCACTCATGGTTAGTGGTTGTGTGAAGACATTTATTGTTAAAAACCTGTTTGTTTACGCTTTTCAACTAGCCAAATGTCTCTGATCAAAAGTTTACATATTCTGCATCTTGAAACAAACATGAATTTTGCCAGAGAGTCCTGTATTTCAGCTGAATTGATTTTTTCTTTGCTCCTGAACAGTTTCCCTGGCAGTAGTTGAAGGTCATTGAGGTTGCCCTCGTACAGTACATCACTGTCAGAAAGGTGTATTGCCCAAGGACACAACGGAAAAAGGCAGGCACAGCTGAATCATTAGTAAGTCATTAAATCATTATATTTTAACATTTTCTTACAGGGCATTATTTTCACTGAAGAAGCCAAAATGCTAATCAACAGAACTGGGTCCAGGTTTCAAGAACACACGTAACGCGATTCAGTAATATTTAATCCTGTTAATTTATGACCCAAAACCAACATGCCGTGATTACATCTGTGAGGAAATGCCAAGAAAACGATGGGAGCATTGATGTGGTTCGAAAGAATGCACAATGGCACCATAGTCTTGGCCTTACTCACAATGGGGTTTACCAATTTAATCATTCATTTTCTGTGGATTCTATTTTTATGGGTCAACGGTGGCTCAAATGTAGCACCGGTGGATTTAGGCCCGAGGCTGGTGCATGTGATAGCAATGAGGCGTGCACGGAGAAGCCTTTGGTCTTATATTAATGCTGTGCTCTAATACACGACGAAACCAGTCCTTCTTGCTTTCAATGTGTTCTTACAAAAGCTAAGTCGATAATTGGCCAGAGGAGCATGTTAGTTTCATGCCTCTGTACAGCTAATATAGTAAGTAAGACATAGTAATGTCAGGGGTCCAGATGTTGAGGGAAATCATCCAAGTTCAAAAAAGCAGCATCACACTCTCAGGTAGTCCATGTCCAAAGGTATATTCAAGATAACGTTTCAGCTGAGCCTTTTTGAGATCATTTTTCTTTCTTGGAACCACAGTGCATGTGCCATGTTATCTTTAATAAATATACCTTTGGACATTGGCTACCTGAGTGTGCGATGCTGCTCTTTTGAATCTTTACAATCGATAACATAATAATCAGTGGTGGGCAGAAACAGTAAGTAAATTTACTACCGTACTAGTAGAGCTTTAGAGTTTTTTTTTTACTTTACTTGACAACTTATTACTTTTTAGAGCTGGGTATCGATTTGAATTTCCCAAATAGATTTGACTTTGATTTTCAATTCAGGATATCACGCAGTACCAATTTTACTTGGATAAGGTAGACATTCTCAGAAGAACTAATCCAATTTTTTTGGATTATTATTCCACTAATATATGTTTCTATAAACATTAAAGGCTATAAACCTGACCTTCTATGTTCCATCTGTGTTTATTCTCCATATTTTTGCTTCTTTTAGAAAAGAAAAAACAAATGTTACCCCATCGATTTGCTCATTAAATGAGCAACAAGTTCAACAAGTTTTTACCTAATACCGCTTTGAATCCCTGGGCGATTGTGTAAAGTGCAGAGCCAGCAGTTTTGTAAAATGCTAACTTAGCCTTTTGGACACGAATTTTCAACGTGACTTTAAACCGCTCCCAAGACGCCCAAGAATAACAGGGCTGGGCTCATTTAAAGCCTGAAAGCTCCTCTTCCGAATGCGAAAAAAACATAAATCTCTATGACATTTCGTCACGGTGATATTTGCTAAAGTCGTCGGCGACACGCGCAGCCACGCCCCCATCAAGGATAAATAAGGTAAAAGGATCCATTTCCATTTTTTTTTTACCAATATCAGGCTATTCAAAGGAAAATCGATTTTTCCAAACGATTACTCCATTTTTTAAACCCAGTTACTCCACTACATATAATAATAATAATGGCTTACACTTGCATTGCACTTTTCAAGCCTGATTACCACGTTTCTCACAGCACTACACTGTAAACATTATATTTTCATACTCAGTGGTGACAGAATCAACCTCCAACCACCAACCATTCACTCTCTCACTCTCATTCATTCTGACCTTTTCAGTGGCAGGGGAAACCGGAGCACCCGGAGGAAACCTGCGCAGACACGGGGAGAACATGCAAACTCCTCACAGAAAGACCCCGTCTGGTCCGGGGGTCAAACCCGGGACCTTGTTACAGTGAAGCATGATCGCTAACCCTTTTGAAAAACAAATATAATACTTTCTACTCCACTACATTCCTGAAAAAAAGCTCTTGTTAAAAGTTACTTGCAGAGTGCAGACAGGTTGGACCTGTCGTGGTATTTCCTCCGATTTAATATCATTATTATGTCCACTCCAGAACAGAAGGTGGCGCTGTGCAGATGTAGAATTCAATGCACTAGCCTACAATGGTTTGTCCTTCAACTTTTTACTAATTTTGCATCAATACTTCATCATTTATATCTGCAGGAGTTATACCAGAGTGAACTCAAGAGGCTCAGTTCACTCTCAAGACTCAAATACATACAAATACAAGTATTGTATACTCATATGTTTCATGTTTTTGAAGCTGCAAAGTAAAGATTTAAAGTTGTTAAATGAAATGTACTTAAGTAGTTTATAAAGAAAATACTTCAGTACATACACAGGTTCAGGTTTTCTCCAAATGCTCAAATGATCAGTTATTTATCCGTCGAGGCGAGTATTACCATGATCCTACAGCATTTATACAGGCAGCAGATTGAACCCGTCCTAGCCGCAGACTGGTATTGTATTGCGGCCATTGAAGGATGAGACCAGATGAACAAGACACATTTCATAACAGGAACAATGAAGTACTCCTTAACCGTAAATGGGCTAAGTGTTTTGCCCAAGGACACAACTGTCATGCACTGGCAGATGTCCAAAAGCAAACACTCCACAAAATGAACAAATACTGTCCCAAAATCTCTAAATATGGCCTGGGAACGCATGAAGACAAAGATACTGTCCAAGTCCAAGCCTGGGATTATGAATGCACCTTTGCAAGATGGTGTCAATTCATGTCTCTTTTTTGGTCGAAGACTTTGAACAAACCTGCACGACCGTTGACTTAGCTGACTCAATGTTAAAGGATTATCTAGAACATGATGTGCCTGTTTTAAAATGGACACTAGCTTGTTGCTCCTTGCCAAACTGTAAACGTATACGTGTCGTCTAGGGCCCATGCTAGACATTAATTCCTTAAGCTTCAAATTGACATGTGGTATTTTGATTATTAAGCACCTTTAAGTATTCCAAGGTACATCCCATTCCCTTTTACCTAATAAGCTGTCAACGCATGGGACAAGACGCAACACGGCTGCTTATTATATTACTCATCCTTTTGTTCATCAAAGAGACATTTTTATTTCTTACTCCATGTTAATGCGGTAATTACGCGTTGCCATGTGCCCCGACTCGTCCGGGATGGCGTGCGGCCCTGCGTCGATGACTCTTCCAGGCTGGGTCACGCGTGTCGTCGCGAGTTGGCGTTATGGGTTGATGGGTGCTCGCTGCGGGCTTCAGCCAGGGCTTTTGTCTCCCGCTGTTTGCAGGAGTCGAGTCCATATCTGCGGGTGGGATTAATTAAACACTCCGGTTATCGTTTATGTTGGATTTGGAGACGTGCCAAGGAACGCAATATCTGATCGGGGAACGGCAGATTGAGATGGGTCGCGGCCAAGAAGGTTTTGCAACAATGAAATATAGGTTCTGTGACGAGGCTTATCTTATCGCGCGTTGAGTGTGTTGCTATCCACCTGTCGCGGAAACTTATTAGGGTCCGAAAGAAACTTGTTACACAATTTCATTATTTTCCTATTGTGGGAAAGCACACATAAGTAATGACAAATGAATGCTTTAAGATCTTATATTTAAAATAAAAGCCAGATGCAAAACAAATCCCCCTGGTAATGGCCTTGTACTAAAAGTATGATCATGGATTCAAATGTTAGCACTTGCAAGTTGTAGGTTTATGTACAGGCCAGTCCAATAAGCAGACTATGCACCTGCTTAGGGCTCGGAGACCACCTGGGAGCCCCCAATAGTGCATACATTTGTACTACAGGTGTTGTGTGCCTCATAACCTTCCCTCAAATGTGGAATGTCTCCTCAAAATTACTAGTATGCTGTTTTCTCTTACAAGTTTTAGTCAGGATAAAGAGAGAACTGCCTCTGTCTCATCAAATTAAACTGATGTTGCAAGGGCCCCATGACATCATTCCGCTTAGGGCCCCATAAATACTTGGGCCGGCCGTGGCAGTATAGTTTTTTTAATTATTTTTTTTTAAGGTGCATTATGATACTTTTAAGTGAACAAAAACCTTTTATGACTGTCCAGGATCAATTGTTTTTAGGGTTTCATGCCAGAAATTTACCAGATATCCTAAAACAATTGATCCTGGAGCATCATAGAGGCCTCTGTGATGGAAAGTGAAGGTGCCCTGCTGCACCCATACAGCCACTGGGTCACTAAAAGATCAAATATGCACTAATATCAAGTTTGTTTTTCTACATAAAATGACAGTGCACAACCTTTAAAGTCACGTGACAAACCATTTTAAAGGCACTATGCCTGTTTTCTTCCTAGTATGGAATGATATTTGTTTTGCCCTTCTTTAGAATATTGTAAACTGTATGGAAATATTACTGTACATCTAAATATAAAACATTTCAGCAAGTTCACTGGCTACTTTTCTTGCATTTCTGTGACTATGACACTAAAGTTGTGAAATGTGCTCATGAACTCATCTCTATGAACAAATAGCTATCAATTAAATTTACTTGCTCCCTTTGTAATAATTTGTAATAAAAATCTTTAAGGTGAACTTTATTGTCCCCGTAGGGAAATTTGTCCTCTGCATTTGACCCATCCTTCGATGCCACTGGGGCAATCCGAGCGGTGCGGAGATCCATCTCCAGATGTGGAGCCAGGCTCATGGTCAGAATCACCTGGCAGGAGGATTTAACCTAATGTGCATGTTTTGGGTTGATGGGGGAAACCAGAGCATCTGGACACGGGGAGAAACATTCAAACTCCACACAGAAAGGCTGCACAGTCCGGGAATCGAACCCAGAACCTTCTTTCTGTGAGGCAAGAGCGCTATCCACTCAGCCCCCTCAGCCACAGCAGCAGATGGCATTTAACTGCTGTTAAAATCAATCTGAACTGAACTTCCAAAGCTACTAACTGCTCAGTTACCCAACCTCCCTCACTTTTTTACTGTCAGAGCGAGAAAACACATACACGATATACCACAGAAAATACAGCCACATCTTAAACCATATTAGCAAGTATTTTCCTAGAATGCTATAGTAACCATGATTAGCTTACATACAGCTGTGGCCAAATGTATACCCTTTTAAGTTTTCATACCCTTCTTCTTTTTCCTCTCATGTTTAGCGGCTGTGTGAAGTCATTTATTTGAAATCATAATGAAACAGAAACTACTCAAATGTCCCTGATTTAACGTTTACATGACCTTCAACAACTGCAAGGAAAGTTGTTCAGGAGCAAAGAAAAACTCACTTCAGCAGAAATACAGGACTCTCTGACAAACTTGATGTTTGTTTCAAGATGCACAATATGTAAACTTTTGATCAGGGACATTTGGCTAGTTTCTAGTTGAAAATCGTAAACAAAACCTTTGACAATAAATGGCTTCACACAACCACTAACCATGAGTGGAATAAAGGTTTTTATGTCATCATTCATATTCTATGAAATGCATAAGTTATGTAAACTTTTGGACACAACTGTATCTAATACAATGCAATATAAAAAATCTTCTGGAAACTGAACGATGGCGTGTAAAAGTTTGAAACTCTCTCTGGAAGCGGTGCTGACCTAAAGGCAATTTGGTATCATTGTCATTTTGAATTTTGAGATATTTTTATCAGTTTCTGCCCTCTTGAAGTTCATGAAAAGATCAGCTGCACCAGGGCTCATGAAGACCAATATGACATGATTATACCATTTCAGAAGTCAATACTTCAACTTATAAACAAATTATCTTACTTCTTGAACTAAGCAGATCAGTTTTAGTTAGTCGGGGCGGCAGGTTGGGATAGACTACTCCACCACACTGTATACTGTATATATTACACGGGGCCAACATGTAAGAACATATAAGAGCCACTTCTGAAATGAACTTATCGAGTTACACTGTGTCCAGCCCCGGCCATACAGCGCAGCGCGTATAGGCTCCTGATCTCTCGCCCTCTCGTTCTCTTTTGCAGATGAAACTCAATCTGATTTGGTCTAAATTGTCTAAATCGCGTTAAGTGTGAACCGGGTTTGATGTAATAACGCCTATGGCACACCCTTCAGTGATTTTATATTGAGTCATGCAGAGCTGCTGCTGCTGCCACTGCCTCAGACCTGTGCACTTCTCACGTGAGTCCAGAACATTCCACATATCAGACTGCTCTAACCATGACTTTCAGGATTGTATTTGATGTGTCATTTACAAAAGAGAAGGACTCATCGTCACAAGTGCTTTATTGGCAATGACTTTACTGCAAGCAATCAATCTTTCTGCAGGTGAATAGGGAAGTAAATGTAGGATTTTTATGTATAAAAATGGCCGAAATTGTCTATATTTTGGTGATTAAATCTAAATAATGGCTAAATCTTGGTTTAAGGTATGGTTTTATTTTGCTGACGTATTAGTTATAAGGATTTGTCAAATTTTTGTTTGTTTTTCAGGGTTCAAAACTCTGTCTAGTTTGGAGTCTGGGGGAGCTATTCAAGTGGAGATGTAGTTGCAAGAGTGTAAAAAAAGAGGCATTTCGAGAAAATGGCCCTTGAAGTTACAACTTTCCGTCTAATTCTATGGAGAAACAATGCAATAACCATAAACCTTGATATGTATTTGTTTATTGGTGAAAGTTTATATGTTAAGAGATTGAACTATAGCCAAAAATCTTAAAATTGAGAAAACTGACCTTTGCCTGTAGCAGAGGCAAAGGTCACTAGGGTTAATTTCTCTCCTTCATCATGGGCTCATCCTTCATTAATTAATCTTCCATTATATGCATTTTATAGGTGTACCATGTATACACCTATTATTTATGTTAGGAAAACATATTACAGGATAAATTATGCTAAATGATTTATGTTCCTTGACTTTTTAACTGCAATGGGCTAAAACTGGTGCATAAAACTCTCAAAGGATGACTTTGTCAATATTAAAGCTCATATTTCACTAGTGATGTGCCGTTCATGACCAAATCGGCTCTTTTGAACGGCTCTTTGAGGTGAACGGTTCGAACCGGAAAAGAGCTGGATCTTTTCTGGGGGACTTCCGGGGGGCTGCACGGCGGCGACTCGGGCTCCTGCATGGAAGACGCTACAGAGCGCACAGCTTCAAGAGCAACAGATACAAGCTCTCCTTCCTCCCCTGTTCTATGTCTCTCCTAAACAAAAGGAACAAGTAGAGATGTGGCCTTAACGGCTGATTTGTATTGCCTATCTGTGATGTACTGAGCAACTTACTGACGTATCTGTTCTGAGCCTGTGATGTATTCGTATGATGTGTGTGTGGCAGCCACGGGCAATGAGCCCAAGACAAATTTCCCTACTGGGGACAATAAAGTTTACCTAACCTAACCTAACTTTTTGTAGATTTGCCCTAAATGGACTCAAGAATCAGCACCAGCACCAACACCAGAGAAGAAATTAAAGATTTTTGCACTAAAAATGATTTGTCAGACAGATAGCCTTTGTTATTGACTGTGGTAAACTGTGGATTCACAAACACGTTATTTAAGAAATAAACCCATCATCATTTGGTTTCATCTGGTTTAACCCTGACTTAGATCTGGTCTAGTCCAGTTTTTGTCCCGTTTAGTCCTGTTTAGTCCTAGTTTATCACTAGTTTTAGTCCCTGGCCTAGTCCTGGTGTAGACCTGATTCAGTCCAGTTTGTGCCTGTCAGCCTAATATCTGTTCTACTCATAATATGACGTCTTTAAAAAAAAAACAATATGAATAGGAGCCAGTCTTTTGAACAGCTCTTTGAAATGAACAGATCCCAAAGATTCAGCACCCTGTAAAGAGCCATAAATCCCACCACTATATTTCACTGTTAGAAATGCAAATAAGAGCTTATTTGTATTTCTTCAATCTTAACTTCATATTTGCATTTCCATCAGACCTTTCATAATGAAACATGGCCTTCAAAATGTTATGTCTAAGCTAAAAATATTTTGTAAATTTTTAGTTAATGTAACCTCTGGCCTGTAGTGTCCATTATTTTTGTTCCTTTGCACAGCCACATCCTACGTCGCAGTAAATACTGTTCAAATGTCTGATTTAAGCAGTCAGTGATAAGTCATACTAATGCTACCATCTTAAAGATCCTGTTTTACTCAAGCACCCTGTCATTGACTGTCAAATTGCTCGCCTCATGAGACTGTTTAAAAGGTAAATTACT
>OMNZ01058452.1:0-10112 GCA_900303255.1 Lesueurigobius sanzi | reverse complement strand
AGAAACAGTATTTTATAGAATAAATGATCAATATTGTTCTGTTTTATGGTTCTACAACAAAACTAAAATCAAGCACGAGGATAAATGACTCGGTTTGAGAATATTAGTCTTGTTTAGAGCAGTTTTGACTAGATTAGGCACATTTACTACTGTCATCTAGATTATTTGGTTTATTTCATGACAATTTTTACTGATTCTAAGGTAATCTCACTTTATTAGGGAAATAAAACTGCCCAAAGACCAATTTTCTGACCCCATTGGTAAATGAATTTAAATGAAAAAGGAACTAAGTAGAAATCTATTGAAGCAAGTCAAAACAAGTGGTTAGAATTAGGTCAAATGAGCCAATAAAACAGCTCAAATTTAGATAAATAAGATGAATTTGGGTCATTTAACCTTCTAGATATTTACTTTTTTGTGTAGATGACCAATAATTTAGTATAGGTATCGAAAAAGGTATCGGTATCGTGAACCAAGTATCGTTAACGTACTAGTATCGAAAAAAACATGAAAGGTACCCAGCCCTACAGTTAATTGTATTGTTATTGATTCATTATTTACATTTCCCTGGCATAAAACATGCCAATTTGAACTAAGCTAATAACTTTTTATTACGATTTCAGTTTATTAGGTTGATTTAATGCTATTCAACAACAGTTTGTGGAAAATTCAGTATCTTACAATATAAATAACAAATTAAATGTATTTTTGGGTCGTGGCTTGTCGCCTGATGGTGAGGTCCCAATGACACATCAGAGAAACACTGATTTATACAAATGCCTCATGTAGATTTACTTTATTAAACACCACTTTCTTCGGTCAAAACATGTGTGATTGATTTGCGATTAACCCATGATTAATGCATTCATTATTTTTTGATTAATCGTGAGTTAAAGCGTAAACTTTGACAGCCCTAATAATTATATAATGTTTTTTTTAACTTTGTAAGTAAAAATTACTTGAATTTTGAACACACTTAATTTTAGTCATTTTAACTTATCAAGGTGGATTTTCATATTTGTTTAGTCAATAAAAGACAAATATGAAAAAAGTAAAATAAATAAGGTCCCAGGTAAAGCTCGTGACCCACTGAAAATCGTTCTACCACCCACTTTTGGGCCCCGACCCACCAGTTGAGAACCACTGTTCTAAAACATATCTTTGCTTGAATACACTTTAAAGGAGACATATCATGCTGACTTTTTTAAGCTTTTAACAATGTTGTAATGTTGTTCCCTCGTCAAAAACAGACCTGGAGCAGTATTTCACTTCATTCACCCAGTTTTGAATGAATCCTGTTTGCGTTGGTCCTGCCATGTTGACTTCTGCAGCGCTGGGTTTTGTATTTCCTGGTAACAATTACGTCACTGTTCAAATCCCCAAACTGTCCTCCGCATTTTTAAAGCCAATAATCCAAAATTGATCAGTTCTGAGCCGTTCTGTCTCATAGCGTGGACCCAGCAGCTCCGCGCTACAGCCACATGTTTCAATCAACGCTAATTGTTTGTTTTTTACAATGCGATTCCCCCTGTTGCCTGTAGGGGCGCTCCAGGCCAAATCCTCATTAGCCCACGAGCATCGTGTCATCTTCACAGAGGCATTATTTGAATGTATAAAATGTAAAATATCAATGCACAGACATCCTAATGAAAGATTTTAAGGCTGTTTTTAAGATTTAAATGCATGATATGTTCACTTTAAACTTTGGCTTATTTATGCATGCAGCTTAAAATAATTGAAAACAATGTGTGTATTGCTAATCGTAACTGTAACAGAAGTGGTAAATGTACATAAGGACTTGGCGGTAATAAATGGGCCTAATAATTAGTGATAGCCAAATCCGGCTGAACTCCGGAGCTCGAATGGGTGTTCCTGTGACGGTGCGCATCTGGTCACGTGACCAAGTGTCGCTGTTTCAAAAACTGCTCCACTCTGCGAGTCGTGGTTCAGTGTGTCAAAGCGTTTTATTGGGTCAATGCGAGTCAGTCTGTCATTGGCTCCGTTTCAGTCTGTTGCCTTTGGGTTGACAGCTTTGAGCGTTGAGGCGCTGCACCACGGATCGATCTGGTCCTTAATTTGACAATGTAAATCATAAGTGATAAAAATGTTTATGCATTTCCTTTGTTTCCCCCATTCAAGCACGTTCTTGAGGTGCACGTTTTCTGTGCCTGGCTATGGAAATTGTATGGAGAGTAATCTACAACAAATAATGAATGAAGAAAAAGAGATTGCACTTTCTTCCACAAACGCTTTGACTCCCCGATGTGCCCAGTATAAAAATGACCTCCATGTTCAAAATACCAGCACGGTTCGTGTATTAAAACTGAGAAGCTGTTGCTGAAAGCTCCCATCTTCCACTGGGAATGCGACTCTTCTCCAAACACATGTTAGAGAGGCACATGCAGAGATTTCATACCTGTGTAATTTTTATTTATTTCGTTCCTAATAACGGGGGATAGTAATGAGTGGGTGTTATCAGCGGCGGCATGAACGTAATTGCATCAGGTGTTTATGAAATTACCCCCTGCTCCACTGACCCCTCCCCTCTCCCTGTGACTCAGTGATATTATTTCACTTCCAATCCTCGGGTTTCAATTCAGCAAACCTTCAAATATTCATAACTTCATAGAATAGCTGATGCCATGCTTGCTCTAGTGGGAGTATGCGTTTACAGGATTCATTAAGGGACCTTCTGTTTCGCAGCTTTGACAAATGCCAGAGAGAAAGGGTTATTTTGGGCCACTGTGGGATCTTTCTTATTGCTTGGTGCTCTCCCAGTGTTGTCTTAAAACAGCAGACGTGTTTTTGTCTTTCCGCCTCTTTCTGTCCTGCAGAGAGTGAAACAAGTGAGGAATTGTGAAGTCACATTTGGTGCCTGCTAATTGCCATTTAATGATTTGAAATGAGGAACACTAATCTACACAAACATTTAATTGGTGATTGTGTTGCGCAAACCAGCTCTGTTCCTTGCCCACATAGACATATTGCCTTGCGCATACCTGAACGCCTAATTGTATAGTACCGGCTCACCATTTCATTTCATGTTGTTATTGGTACTTCAAATGGCAGACCTCCTCTAGATTATAATTACAGAACACCAGCCTCCTTTTATGCTTTAGATTTTAATCAAATGTCTTTCCGTATATTCGCTTAGAAACAGGATAATTGAAACTAATTGATTTACAAAATGTTCTTTTTCAAATTTATGAGAAGTTATGTTGATAGCATAGTTAGATATTTCCAATAAACGTGTATATTTTCCAAGCTCTTGGACGTTCACAAAACTCGTCATCACTATTCACCTTATTCAGCCCCGCAATGAATAAGGTGAATACATAGGGGATGATATGACTAATTTGATATGACTATGATAAATCCAGTTTCTAAATTTTAGAAACCAAATATTGTTCTGGTGAAATATTTTTGAAAAGTGCTTGAAGTCCATCAGTGCTGTTCTCTTCTGTCCTGGCAGAATGCTAGACCATTTTTGGCCCATAATGGACTGTGAAAACAGCGAAGCACTGCAATCTCATTAATATGCACAGTGTCATTAATGTATTGTGATAAAAAACTAAAAAATGCATTGATATAAATCACAAAATGATGGCACTAAATGCCAGCTTGTGCATCGCTTGTGCATTTTGAAGAGAGACGCTGGTGACAATTGTCAGAAATGAGTGCGTGTTGGGGGGTGCTTCTCTGTTGCTGAGTCTATAACTACAATGGCACCTCTTCTACATGGTTGTATCCTGCTGCCTGCTCCTTCTTGGCCCTCTGCCCTGCCCCCGCTCTTTTTTCTCTTGCTCCTTTTCATTATTATTATTAAAGTACACATTTCCTCCACTGAGAGGTGGGAGGAGAGACAGCGCACCAGAGCCACAGTGAGACAATATTTCACTCATCTCAGGGCAGTTTTTAACCCACAGTGCGCTAAAATGGCAGTATGATTCGTGTGAGACAGGATGTAAATGCTTTAAATGTTATGTTACGAGAAGGGCACTGCATCATTAGCTGCTCCTCCGTTGTTTTCGCTGTTTGGCTGCTTCTTCCTGGATTCATCCCGGTATGTGAAATGCACTATCAGCGAGCCTCTCTGATTGGTCTAGCTCCAAAAGTTTGGCGTCTTTCACTTAGAAATATTGTGACGCACGGCAGATGCTTGAACGCGAGAAAAGCTCCAAACGTGCAGCTCAGGACGCCCCTTGACGCGGGTCTACCATATATTTTTTATGTAAAACCGACACCTTTGTCATCCAAAAAGCGTTTAGTCTGAACAGCCCTTTAGTCCTATATTTTTCTAATAATAATATGAATAATAACATTTTTAAAACTTGTTCATGTCTAAGAACAGAAGGAGATGGCGCTTGTTGCAGAAAGTTCTTTGCCATAAGATGGACAGCAAAGTCAGAATATGCAAATTCTTCAGGACTTTGTTGTCACATTGTTGCACTCAGGAGGAGAAAGAGCGGATTTTGTTTATTTGAAGTTGATCCTTTCTGCATTAGTAGTCTGCTGAGGCTGGTTTTATGCATGTTTAACACAAACAGGGCCTGGGCAGAATACTGATGGTTCTGAGATGGGAAGGTCATGTTTGCTTACACAAACTAAGTGCTATTCAAGTGTTTACATGTTTCATTGTGCTCTGCTGAAAGTATTGTTACAAATTACCATTTCTCCTCTTGTTTGTAAACCTGACACATTGAAATATTTTACTATAGGTTACTTAAGTCATCTGTACAGTACTGTAACACATTTGGAGACAATGAAGAAGGATATCATTGCCATCCAAGGAAGATTAGCTCGGTGGAGTATGTTCTGTAGATGATTATGTTTGTGTTTATGAGGAAGAGCGCACAAAAAGACTATAGTGCGAGCAAGTGCAGCTCTGCTCACAGTAAAGATCCATCCTTTTAGAGGTAAAGTATTTTTCTCCAATGATTATTCTATTTCTTGGGTGAAATGTTACACAGTGTGCCTTTTGTAACAAAGGAATTGGAAGTATGGCTGTTTTTTTCATGTACAGTACGTTGTGCACTACCCTAGTGCTACCTAGAAAATAGAATGGAAAATTGCAGCTTACGCTTTAGTCGTTGACTGACAGCCCAAGCCCAGGAGCAATGCTTTGGTGTTGTGCTTTCTGAGCCCTCTCTTGGGCACACATGATTATTAACAGTATTAGTTGCACTAGCACAAAGGTTAAAATTTATGGAAAAGTATACAACATAGACTTTTGAAATACATGTTTTCCCCAAAGACATAGGGCGGCATTTGCCATTTGCTCAGGTGCCAAATGAGTGTGCAAAAGTGGATTAGCAGCCCAGTTATCTACTCACGTTGAATTCTCTCATTTACATTAGATTTGTGGCCCTAATACTGTAATAAGCATCATTTCAAAAGAAAAATCTGATGCAAAATGGCCACAAAATTTTCAATTTGTACTCGCTATTTAGCACCTGTCTTGTTAAATGATCCCCATAGAATTGATAGACCGCTTGTCGCCACTCCTATCCATCAACCTTAATGACAGAGATTCAAGAGAGAATCCATGATGGCAGCGCAGTCGCCTCTTCATCAGAGCTTGTTCCTAAATAGGGCAAAAAGGTGGGAAGCTCCACCCCCCTGGGGGCGGGCAGAGCAGCAACAAGCCTCCACTGTTCAAGGCCATAGAACAAAAAACGAAGTATTATGATACACAAACAAAAAAATATATTTGGAACCAGGGTTTAAAGCTGTTTTTGTAGTCATCATGGGATTCCATTTTACATTTTCAGAGTTCTTCCTGGCCAGTAGCCAGTTGTGGAGCAATGTCAGTATCTCCCAAAAGAGAAGTCCCATCTTGGCTTTCAAATGCCATCCTCGCATCCAAACCAAAACGGATGAAAATAATATAGCATTGACAGTGTTCCCTACACATTTGAAATAGATTATGGTGGCCAGGTGATCTTCAAATAATTTAATATAATATTTATTTTGAGACTTAGAGACCTGAGATTTAGACAAACTTTTTTTTTTTTTGGGAAATTGCTGTGTCACTGTAACTCAAACGGTAATCTTAGAAACAAAACATAAAGATTTGGGAATAGAATAATTAGTATAAAGAAATCATTTAGGTATTTTGGAGTAAAATTTGTACAAAAAAACATTGTACTGATATTTTATCTTATCAATCCAATTTTTGGACAGTGTAGTTAATGTTATGTGTTTATGTTCAGACAAGAAGCACATGAATTGTAATTTCCAATCCAAATGTCTTGCTTAGCTTGTTTTTAGACTGGTGGAGAAAATTAGACCATGAGGGGCCGCCATAGTCTTATTAATGGTAAACACTGATTCATTACTAGATATCTCAAGTTCTAAAGCTTTTTTAAGTACCATTGTTACGGATTAGCTTGGTTATCAATCTGTTCATCTAATATTTTATATGAGAAAAAGACCTGCCCTTATTTTTAATGTAGTGCCAGAATGCCCCACCATTAATGCTCTAGTTCTGCATTGAAAGTGTATTTTTATGGATTGCATCATCGGTCATAGCCTCCATCCTGTTAGAAAGCGCTGACGGTTTGTAAAACCTTTGTGCGAGCCGGCTATTTACAACAAACCAAAACTAAAAAATGCATCTACCCCCTGAATTTGAATTTCCCATTATTGCGCTGCCTTTCCACCTGCAGTGCCTGTATGCATTTCGCCCACAGTGAGACGGAGCGTGTGCGTCATGCGTGTGCCGCGTGTGTTGTGGTAATAGCGCCCGGCTGTTTTAGAATGATTCATAGTCGACGGAATACTAATGAGAAATCCTGCGCGTCTTGAGAAACACCGAGCTGCGCCCCTTAGGTGTCACTCAGCCCTGGGGGAAAAACGGTCACCTGCTCTCTGTCATTGTCACCGCCGCTGACATGTTGATGAAAAATGCAAAGTGACGTATCATTTTTAATAATAGTAATGTTTAAGACTCCATCGCATTGTTGTGATGACGACGCCTGACACTTGCACAATGCGGAGTTGATTGAAAGCATTAGAGGGGACCGAGGGAGGACTGAAATAGATTAATCATTTCTGCTTGACAAAAAGGCGAGATAGTCGGGAAAGAAAGTGGAACATGATCTCGGCGGAGGAAGGTCAAAGCAGCGCTGCGCAGTGGAGGGAGACTAAGGAAGGGCAGGGCGCCTTCAAATGGGCTCCATCGCTCTCTTCCGCAACTCTCCTCCCCTCCATCCTTCGCTCCTCGTTGTGCCTTCACGCTCCAGTATACCTGATGGCGCCTGAACATAGCATGAGTCTGTATTGATTTGTCCTTTTGCCTGTGCTGCGCGGTTTGACGTAGGAGTTCGAGGCCATTCAAAGCAGCGCAGCCACAGCCCTTTGTTTCCTTTGCATGTTTCATCTCGCCGGACAAATCTATAAAATGCAGCATCATGATACACTGTCTGCTTGAAATCCAATAGGATGCTTTCATAACATTGTAAAGAGTGTTTAACATTGAGGTGGTGAGCATGTAGAAATTATATGGTGTGAGCTATGGGACAGTAACTGTAACTTGGTTTGTAGCTAATATCTCTGTGTTCTCTGTCAGTACAAATGAACTAAGGTCATATTATTTTCTTATAAAAGTGTTCAGAAGTGGTGACAATATTAAAAACTATGTGTGATGTTGGGTAGATGAAAGGACCTTCAGCCATTTGTTTGTTTGTTTATTTGGTTGGTACAGTGCATGCACATAAACACACTACTCCGGATTGTAGCCTTGGGCTAATTTCCATCCATTGTCCCACATTTGCACACAAACTTACTCTCATTCATTCTGATCTATCGTGCATGTCTTTAGTGGAAGGGGAAACCGGAGCATCCGGAGGTAACCTACGCAGACACATGAAGAACATGCAAACTCTACACAGAACGGCCCCTCCCGGCCTAGCAATCGAATCCTTCTAGCTGTGAAGTATTAACGCTAACCACTGTGCTACCGTTGTTGTAATGGCACTTGCCCACCAACTGAAATTATAACTTCATAAAATTATCAAACGCGAACACAACTTATACCAACAGTGTGTTTGTGTATGCTCTCATGGAGCTTACACAGACACAGTGCCAGTGTTTTCCGTCATATTGAATGTTTTCAAAGTGTTCATATGTCCTGGGCGCACCAGATTTCTTCATTAGCACCAGAACCAAACAATGTGTTGATGTATCTTTGCCTTTACATGTATGTAGTGGTATGCATTTCGAGAAGCAATGACACTGGGCTGATTCTGCTTTTTATTTACAAAAATGACCAATCGAATCCATCTTTATTTATAAAGCACTTTAAAAACAACACAGTCAACCAAAGTGCTATACAAGTGCAAAAATATGGGGGCTACAGTAAAAGTCAACTCCCAAATTGTCTCTCAAAACAGTCAACTCCTCAAACGAAAGAGATTTAAACGACCAAAGTTTTGGAGCAGCCACTGAAAAGGCTATATCACCTCTTGCCCTTAGCGACCACAAGAAGAGCCTAATCTGCCGACCTCAGTGAGGACGCACAGGTGCTGAGGAGCCAGTGAAGGGATTGGAGGATTGGAGTTTTGTGTTTGAATTTTTGTGATAAAGTTAAAAGGCGAGCGCCGACCTTGTGAACCAATTGTATTCTTGGCAGTGAGTGAGGTTAGTCCCTCTATCATGTACTGACCTGTGACTGTTTACTATTAGACTAAGAACGTAAAAAGTGGTAAGCTGCTTTAGCCAGTACCACAGCTGCCTACAGATGGAAATGCGGTTGCCAAACGGTGCCAAGCGTCTCGTGCCCAAGGACACAACGAAATGGACATGCTGGTCCAAGCTGGCAGATTACGGCTCTACCTCCTGAGCCACAGTCACAAATAAATTTAAGTGACAAAATCAAACCATAGTGAAACTGTTCTTAAAGTGCATGACATTTGCTGCTGTGCGGCTCCTGCAGTGTCAGATCAGACACTCACAGACTCGCTTTTGTCATTTATCTGATGCCATGTTTTCTCAAAGGTAATTTTAGCTTTTGTGACACACGAGAAAAACTGTTATTTTCCTGTTTAAAGGTGTAGCTTGTATTGTGTGCGGGCGCTTAAATTAAATGTTTGCAGGTCTTGTGTACCCTGACAGCTGCAGAAATATAGATTGTAGCTCAAACACTATTTGTTCCAGCTGCACCGCCTGTCCCAAAGTTCATATTGCATGCTGCTTTTGTTTTTGGTTGAGCTGCTGTACACAATGAATACACAATAAACTGTCATTGTTTGCAATATCTAAGGTGTAAAATATGGTTCGCCATTCCTTTCGATTTTAGCTGAAGACACAGGGCTGAGTTATAGAAACATTTTTATTGCACAACACTCTGTTAACAAAAAAGTGCCTGAAGATATTATGTCAAAACATGTTTAAATACAGATGTTCAATGTTCAACTTGTTATTGCAAACTATACATATATAGGATCTATTAGATTTGAAGCGATTTTAGTGTAACTTGCGTTAAACGAAAGCAGGTTTAAATATTTTTTGTTAATATACAGAACAGTATTAGTTGCAAAGATTTGTACAGATGGGATTCTAGATATCTTTTTTTGTTTTTTTAATAAGCTAGTTATTAGTGAACATCTGTAAAAATTCACCTTGTTTTTTTAGGGTTCAAAACTCAATAAATCAGGCTGATTTATTGATTGGATGGATTGAGATTTATTGAGCAATAACAACAATAACAACAATATCTAAAATATACAAGAACAACGTCTAAAATATACAACAACAATGTCTAAAATATACAAGAACAACGTCTAAAATATACAACAAGAACAACGTCTAAAATATATAACAACAATGTCTAAAATATACAGTACAACAAGAACAGAGTCTAACATATACAGCAACAACGTCTAAAATATACAACGTCTAAAAAATATACAACAACAACATCTAAAATATTCAACAACGTCTAAAATATGAAACGACAACAACATCTAAAATATACAGGTCCTTCTCAAAAAATTAGCATATTGTGATAAAGTTCATTCTTTTCCATAATGTAATGATAAAAATTAAACTTTCATATATTTTAGATTCATTGCACACCAACTGAAAGATTTCAGGTCTTTTATTGTTTTAAT
>OMNZ01058439.1:10839-24059 GCA_900303255.1 Lesueurigobius sanzi | reverse complement strand
CAGGACTAAACCAGGTCTAACCCTATACTGTAAACAGAGGACTAAACCAGGTCTAATAAACTCAGGACTAAACCAGGTCTAACTCTATACTGTAAACAGAGGACTAAACCAGGTCTAACCCTATAGTAGTAGTAGTAGATCATTTATTGTCCTCGTGAGGAAATTTGTTTGCAGTGAGTAAAAGGCATAAACGACATCCATAAAACCCAGGACAAAACCAAGACTAATCCCAGTTTAGACCTGGTTTAGGCATGGTTTTAACAGGTTAGTTTAGTCCTGTGTTTAAAGGGTTAGTCCTGGGTTTATAGGGTTAAAGCTTTACTTTCTCAATCTGCTTTGCCCTGCAGACTGTCGTTGTGTCCTTGGGCAAGACACTTCACCCAATGCCTAAGTGTGAGTGGTTGGTGGTGGTCGGAGGGACCGTTGGCGCAGATGTGAGCAGCCTCGCTTCTGTCAGTCTGCCCCAGGGGAAACTGGCTACAAAATGTAGCTTACCACCACCAGCATGGAGTGAATGAGCCCCCTCCCTTTCATGTGTGAAGCGCTTTGGGTGTGACTATGTCATATGAAAAGCGCTATACAAATAACATTCCCTTTCCCTTCCCTTGCTCTAATTCAACTTTAAATGCCCAAAAGAGATAAGAGGTCATTTTTATTGACTCTCCAATTTATTGTTCATACTTCCCATTTTTACTTATTTGTTTATAGGGTAAAATGTGGCAAGAATGTGTTAATTCTCCAGGGGTTTCCAGCTACAGGTCATTAATAACACTAATAATTTCTCTGCAGCTGACTCAGGAAAAGATAGCCTGCCTGCCCAGACGCTACACCAGCCCAACACCCATCGTCATTGACTGCAGCCACATGGGGACATATGGAGATAATGAGACACTTGAGAGACCAATCAACCCAATCATTCAGGAAGTCCAAGGGAACAAATGTGGCCTTGACGTACACCAGTACGTCTTTGTCAACCACTACTGCTACACAAGGTTCGTCCACTGGTTTGCCAAGTTCTTCCCATACCTTGTTGTCATTCACACAATGGTCTTCATGGTGGCAAGCAGCTTCTGGTTCAAGTACCCGGGGACCTCGTCTAAAATTGAACTTTTCGTCTCTATTCTCGGGAAATGCTTCGATTCCCCGTGGACCACAAGGGCCTTGAGTGAGGTTTCCGAGGAGAGGGGGGAAGAGAAACTGGTGAGTCTGAGGAGGAATACCATTTCTAAAGACCCTGCAGAGAAACATCGTACAGAGGATGAAGAAACTGTAGGTCTTCTGCGCTCCTCGTCGGTCAAGTCAAACCCTGACAAAAAAGTACCCGAGCCTCAGGCCACACTCAGCGCTTTGGACAGAAAAGAAGGAGAGCAGGCCAAAGCTCTCTTTGAAAAAGTGAAAAAGTTTCGTACCCACGTGGAGGAAGCTGATATCTTGTATGTCATGTATGTGCTCCAAACATCACTAAAAGTCTTAAAGTTTCTAATAGTTATTATCTACACCTCAGTGCTGATTCATAACATTGAGGTTGTGGTGCGCTGCATGGTGCCTCCTGAACTGACTGGTTTTAACATATACTGCTGCAACAACAACAAGGCCCCTCTTTTCTCAAAGCTTGCTTACTGCTACATTTGCTTTGTTGGAGTCTATGGCCTGGTTTGCATCTATACTCTTTACTGGGTCTTCCACCGCCCTCTAAGGGAGTATTCTTTTGAGCAAGTCCGATTTGAGACCGGTAT
The DNA here is from genome assembly GCA_900303255.1 of Lesueurigobius sanzi. Taxonomy (NCBI): domain Eukaryota; kingdom Metazoa; phylum Chordata; class Actinopteri; order Gobiiformes; family Gobiidae; genus Lesueurigobius; species Lesueurigobius sanzi. Next base: position 22,323 of record OMNZ01058439.1, on the reverse strand, counting down.
CAATGACATACCCGACGTGAAGAACGACTTTGCCTTCCTGCTTCATCTCGTCGACCAGTATGACTCTCTGTACTCCAAAAGGTTTGCCGTCTTTCTGTCTGAAGTTAGCGAAAGCCGTCTGTACCATCTCAATCTCAACTATGAGTGGTCAGCGAAAAAGCTACGCACCCGTCTTGTCAAGAACTCGAGCAACCGCTTGGAGCTGCATTTGGTCATGTTGCCCGGACTTCCTGACACAGTCTTTGAGCTTAATGAGGTGGAAGCGCTCAAACTGGAGCAAGTGAAAAATGTCACTTTTCCACCCAATGTGGCTAAGCTGGATTCACTACGTGAGCTGTCACTGATGTACTGCCCCGCAAAACTCCAACTGCCCGCAATGAACTTTTTCAAAGAACGTCTGAAAGTCCTGCGCTTGGCTTTTGAAAGTATGGAGGAACTGCCTTTGTGGATGTACACTTTGCACGAACTAGAGGAGTTGCATCTAAACGGCCCGTTAAGCAATGAGGCGTCTCGGAGTACAGGTCTGGATTCCCTTCGAGATCTGAAATGTTTGAGGCGTCTCAGTCTTCGCTGCTATTTAACCAAAGTCCCGACCAGTGTTGGAGATGTGGCCTTACAACTGCAGCATCTAAGCATCTATAATGAAGGAGGCAAGCTTCAGGCATTAAGTAGTCTGAAGAAACTGACCAGTCTAGTGTCACTCGAGTTGGTTAGCTGTGAGTTGGAGCGTATCCCCAGTGCCATTTTTAGCCTGAGCAATCTCCAAGAATTAGATTTGAAAGAGAACAGACTGACGACTGTGGAGGAGATTCTGAGCTTGCAACACTGCCAGCGTTTAACAACACTTAGATTGTGGCACAATAAAATCACTTATGTCCCGGATCATATTAGTAAGCTGCACTCACTGGAGACTTTGGACATTAGCTGGAACAAGATCCGAAAGCTTCCTTCTCGCCTTTTTTATTGCACTAAGCTCAGGCACCTGGATCTGTCACACAACCAGCTTACCTCACTCCCCGCAGAGGTGGGCATCCTTCAAGGGCTCCAGTTCTTCTCTGCTGCCTTTAACTCTTTAGAGAGTCTACCTGAAGAGCTGTTCTCTTGTAAAAGACTCAGGACTTTGGCTGTCGGAAGCAATTGCCTGTCATACCTAAGTCCGAGGGTGTCCAATCTAGGGCAACTTGTGCGGTTGGAGCTTAAAGGCAACCGTTTTGGGGCTCTGCCGGTGGAGCTAAAGGACTGTCCTCAGCTTGCTCTGAGTGGGATCATAGCAGAGGACAGCCTCCTGGAGCAGCTGTCCACAGATGTAGAGACAGAGCAGCCTCATAATGAGATCAATGGGGACAACATTAGCGAGTGATGCATATTTACCATCACTTTTTTCTTCAATTACATTTTATATATCAAAAAGGGGAATTGTGGGTTCTGATTGAATTTGTTTTATGATCCCAGTGATTTACATGCTTTTTTATATATTTTTATATTTCAAGTTTTTAAACCTTCACTAGCTTATTAATTTGAACTAATTTCTGTAGTTATTGTGAATACAGTAACAGTAAAAGTATGTTTTTGTATTATTATTTTTTTTTATCTAACTCTTGTTGCACAACCTGTAGGGCAACTTTGAGGCAGACAAACAGAGGAGTTGCTCACTTTGCACTGTCTCATGTTGCTCCCACAGGTCTGACACAAAGCTTTCCTGGAGCAGTATTATGAATGCACTGTGGAGCTCCGTTTACAAATGATCAAATCTGATTTTAGTTTTTGGTGGTTTTTAGTTAATAAATGCTCAGATAGAAATTAGACAATATTTGTTTTTTTTCTGAATGTGAAGGATAACTCTATTTCTTTTCTAACTCAGTAAGGGTAAACTATATAATAATGTACTTTGTCTCTGCCTGTGCTTTCAGCGCAAACCGGTTTCTATGTCAACTGCCACAGGTTACAGTGCAGGCAAATCATGTCTGCACATGCATGACTATGTCAAACTATGAACACTTTTGTCCCATGGAAATTCACAAAGGCAATGTGTCACAATATTCTGTCAATTATTGATTTATGTGGAATTGCTTTGAGTCAGTGGCCACCAATTATGATCAACCAGTAAACGCTCATATTTGTAAATAGATGACCAGTTAAGTTTAGATTCCTCACATGATCTACTTGGTAACTTAGTACTCACAGAGAAAAGAAAACTGAAAAAGACGTACCATGTAACCTAACTGTGTCAAGATAAATCATATAAAAAATATTCTGGTTTTATCTAATCTGACCTTTTGTATGACAAGTGCAGTAGTCTGTTTGTGGATTCATGTCCCATATCTGCTACAACTTGCCCCACTCCGTAAAATAAACATCACAGGATTAGAAGTGTTTGTACATGTAAAGACACACCCAGATTAGTGTGCATTGGAGGCGGTGAGCTCGACCTAGTGGTAGTATGAAAAGAAAAATCTCAAGGTGTGGAACAGTTGTGATTTGGTAAATGTTATAATTAATAACGCAAGATGATTGTTAAAAACATATATAAGAATTATGAAAAAATGTTTTTGCTTTAATGTTCCTTTATCCACAGTAATGGTATATGTGTTAATGCGTTTTGTGTGGAATCTTGAGTCGCCTTACAGCAACAGGGAATAGGTGAAGTGTGTCTCCTCTGCAGGCTTGTAAAGTTGGCCTGTGGCGCACACAAGCAAACAACATAGCCATTGTGTCTGGAAGGCTGTGTGCACAAACATCGGTACCTACAGGCCTCGACAATACAGGGCTCTTATTCAGCCCATTTCACTTATCTGTGTGACCTTTTGAGGACTCTCATCAGGAGGCACATACTTCAGTGGAGTCAAGGCTGAACATCCTTCAACATCACCTTGAGTATAACTTACCACAATAAACTATGGAGATAATCACATCATAAATATTAGTAGACATCATGTTAAGTTGGAGACATTGGTTGCCTTTTTTAGACCTTTTATTTATATAATTTTACTCAGAGTCTGGACTTGTGTGTAGAATGTTGTCATTGTGTGTTTTTGTTTTTTACTCACTGCAAATTAATTTCCTTATGAGGACAATACATTTACTAATACAACTACTACATACATGTTCCTAAGAGATTGAGGATTTTGAGCACCCGAATGATCCTAGGAGGTGTGGTGTCGGGCGCCTGGTGCCCCTGGGTCTCCCAAGCAGGTCCTGAGTGCAGTGGTGGAAGAAGTACTCAATATTCTTGAGTAAAAGTGCAGATACAGGACCAAGGATTTACAGTATTAGATTAAATTCCTACTTCAGTATAAAAGTATACACTGCAAAATATACTTATCTTGTATAAACCAGGACTAACCAAGGTCTAAACCTGATCTAAACCAGGTCTAAACGAGTAAACCACTAACTCGGGTCTAAATCCGGACTAAACCAGGTCTAAACCAGGACTAAATCAGAACTAAACTAGGACTAAACCAGTTAATCGTGAGGAGTCACATTGAAAATAAAATACTTTTAACCCAATTTTAAAATGTAGTGGAGTAGAAAGTACAGATTCAGGCTCTAAAATGTAGTGAAGTAAAAAGTATTCATCATAAAATGTACTTAAGTGAAGTAAAAGTACCTATAATTTGTACTTTTTACTTTCCACCACTGCCGAGGTGACAGGTCAAACGAAGAGTGGTTCAAAAGCCTCTTATGAGTGACCACGTTTCCTGAGGCAGTGCCCTGGACCCACCGCCTACAGGAGGAGCTACAAGGGCCTGGTGCAGTGGAAGTTTGCTCATTTTGTTTTACTGTGCATTAGTGAATGACGGAACCTGCTGCAGGAGAGGGATAGTATTTTTAATTAGTTTATTTTGTTTTCTATTTTCAAATACCAAAGTGAAAAAAGTCACTTTAAAAAAGAATTTATATAAATAACATTTCAAGAAACACAATAAAAGTTTACATTGTAACTGGAATATTTCATCTATTCCACAAATAAATAGTTAATATACTTCTAGTACACAATAACACAACTATACAAAGCAATTGTGCACATGTCAAGTTTTGTCAAAAACTGTAAAAACACAATGGATCAACTGTTACACAATAATATTACAAAACACTGAAACTAGCTACAAATGTGCTCTCCCATGTACAAGGGAAATTTATAAGGTGCCTAAATTGCACTGTGCAAAAGAGGTGTCCTCTGTACCTAGCCACCATCCACTGAAAAGAAGCTGCCAAGATAATATCTTCTATGTCAAATAGTAATGCTCAGCCACTAATAATAAAATAGACCCTAACTAATCCTAACCTTTACACAGCAATAAATTCAAGTCACCAGGAAGATGCAAGTTTGAGGGCTAACTATGAATGTGAGCAAAAAGCAGATCTACCATGTCTGGCACACGAGAGACTCGGGCCACATCTATAGCTGTCTGCCCACTGGTGTTCACATGCTTCAAGTCAGACAATGGTGCCAGAAACTGCGCCACGTCTCGATGGCCCTCTTGGATGGCAATGTGGATAGGCAAGGCCCCATTATTGTCTGCAACGTTAACAGAAGCACCATGCTCTACCAGCACCTGCAGAGTGTCCAGGAACCCAGTGCGAGCCGCGTCATGGGCAGGTGAGATCCCATGCTTGTCCTGAAGGTTTGGGTTGGCTCCTTTTTGTAATAATAGACTGGCAACCTTGGGGTTCCCCATCATCATGACCTGGGCACAAGATCAAGAAAAAGGGGAGGGAGGGATGTAACACCATTGTAAAGATGAAAATATTCATATGAGGATATTAACAAGAACAACTGCTCGAAATGCAAGAAACATTGTTACACTTTGTCCCAACATAAATTTACCACGCAAAATGTACCAATTGGTTAGTAATGCTATTGGACTAAAACACGCAAGATACTTGAGCACATAACCAGGACAACCAGTAGCTAGTAGCTACATTGTTGTAGCTTTAGTACTGGGCTGTATTTTGGACTGAAGCAATGAGCTCAGAGGCCTAATAGAAATGCCTCACCTGGAGAGCGGTCCTGCCAAATTCATTTGGAGTATCAGGATGTACCCTGCTTTCGTCCAGCATCCTCTGCACTTCACTCGTGTTTCCTTTGGCTGCAGCCGCCGTCAAAGCTTTACCGGCATCCATCTGGCTCAGTACCATTCTTCTCTGTTTCGAGGCACATGAAAACAACACATTTGAAAGAAGTTAAACTGGTGTCTGCAGTTGTCGAAATGCTGTACAAAGCGGCAAATTATTAGAGAACTAGCGTACTCTACTACTCTACTACACTGCCCTAAACCATACAGCGGTTGACGCCATTGATAGAGGGCTGTTACTAGCGGAATGCTATTCTTTCGATTATAATGACAGAAGACAAAATATCAATTGTATCTGTCTGAACGGCAGTACACAATTGAGATAAACATGTAAGCTAAGAGCTACGTGAGTAAGGAGCCGTGTAACGGTACCTGAGGTTATTCCTTCGTGTTCACGTCGTCGCCAAACGTGGAATCCGTTGATTCAAAAAGCCAGTAGTTTTTTAAATAAAACCACAGAGGACACGTTTATAAACATTAGAAAACACATTTGCGCGCTGAGATCTACACCGTAGTGTCTGGTGGAGCACATACAAACACAGGGGGAAGCACGCGCTGGCCAATTACAGCTCGACTTGTGGGCGTGGCTCTTCCATATTTAGTGAAGAGGGTGGAGTTACAACTCCGTTTCTACACTATCACTGTGGCAACAGCACTTCTCCACCAATCAGAGCACGCAGCGCAGAAAGCGGGCGATTCGTATACGTTGCTGTCTTCAAAGGCTCATTCACATTTCTGACCTTTGGTAGTTCTTCTGAACCAGAGTGGAAAAAGGCGGGTGTGTATTTCATTTTGGGCGGAATTTACTCACCCTCATGTCACAACACAAGGATTACCATAATTGCTGGAGGGGTGGAAAACTTTATAGAAGGTTACACAATAATGCACACAATACAACAACAATACAACAATAAACCAAGCAGCTTAAAACAAAGATTACATATTTTTCATTCATATTATATTAAAATCAAACAGAAAAACATTATAATCACAGATGATTCAGTCAAATGAAATGTTCAGCTTTTATTTTCGTGCAAACGTTCAGTAGGCTTCTAGACGTTGGTCCGCAATTGATAATCTACAAAAGAACAAAATATGATCAAATATATAATTTTGGCATTGTAGAATGAATATATTTTACCTCCACTTTGTGTGATGTAACGGACCCAAGGTAAAGCCTGATAGCCACTTTTTTCTATTATTTTCATATATCTGACCTATGAACACATAAAAATGGTTACACTTACAAATGTTGATCTATGAAAGCATGCTTATGATCTAAATCCTTTTGCCCATTGATAACTTTATGATAGGCAAATATAAATGTAAATAAAGTTCTCAGTGCAGATGCGTAAGTGCTGTAGCAGCCTTACTTGTATTCCAGACACTGTAAAGTAGGGGATTTCAAATTTGACTGTTATGGGGGGCTTGCCCTCGGCTTCATCATTTTCCACACTGGGCAGACCAAAATGGGCTCTCATCAGGAACTCCTTTCCTCCCTAAATACCACAAAAAGACAAACACACATTTTAATACAGGTTATATGCTTATTTGAAGTAAAATCTTGAGTACATTGTGTCACTAACAGGAAAAGACTTGATGGTCCAAACCACCATATTCTTCTCAGGCACATATTTGGCGTTTCCGGTGCTGGTTTTGAACTTGGGTGAGTCAGCATCACTTGGAACCGGCACCCTGACCTCCACATTGTTTGCAACAGATTGCTTTTTAAACTGGCCCTTTGCCTAAAAACACACAGATACACAATTTAGTCCTGTCTGCAATAATTGTTTTGTTTTTAAATAATCATTAGACACAACAAATAAACAAAAGCACTTCCTAACAACTAGTGGCTGGTAAGAAACATTAAGGGGTTAGTAAGATCTAACAAAGGCTAGCCACAGCAAGTTAATGTAAAGCCTCTGCCCCTGCTGCACCTTGACCATGATTTCCACTCTGCTGTGAGAGAACTTTTCAATCACTGACTCAATCCATATAAGTGGCTTTACCTAAAAAGAAAAAAAAAAGTTTATTAAAGCGTTTAATTCTCACTGTGCTTTGTAATTCTCACTGTGCTTTGTATTTAACAGCAATTATCCTAAAATATCCCACTGAACTCACATGAGTATTGATGCGATAGGACATAAGTTCAGACTCTCCATCTGGAGGGATAAAGGAGATTGTGCGGTCACTGTCAAACCGCGACAGACGCACGCACTGGTGAAACTTAACATCCTCCATCATCACCGTCTTCCCCTTGTCCCCTGTAAACACACACACACATCAACAAAATTATTAGAATACCATTAAGATTTGGTTTCCTACAAATGGCTAGGGGTGGCTACATACGTCCAGTTAAGGCAAAAAGCACTCTGTCATTGAGTCCCAGTCGTAGCTCAGGCATCCCAGACAACATGGTCTTCAGCTTAATGCTGCCCACAATGTCACTACTCATCACACTTCCATTTGCATTCACCTAAACAAAGCAATGATAGAATGCACAGTGGGATCGGGTGGGTTTTTTAAATATATATTTAGGCTATTTATTATACTTTTATTGTGTAAAGACATGATACAATTCACAATACATTAAAACAAACATTCATATCCCTTTATATTATTTGGTTCATATTTTCACAGTAATACATATTCAGACCATATACAATAGTTGCAGGCCAACTCCATTGCACTCAATCATAGTTGTGCTTTCTTTAACAATCATACAAGTAACAGTTTCAAACTCCTAAATGCATTATAAGTGCATTGAGAGAAATATGTCCGAGGAGGAGTCCTTGGGTGGTTAGGTAAGGGATCCTCAGGCACCACAAAGTTGATATAGACAGTACCTGTATAGTATACACCAGGGGTGTCCTGACGGGGGACCGATTTTCTTCATCGTCAAAGGACCAGGGGCCAACCCTCCCAATCCTGGCCCAATGTAAAGCACTACTTTCTACAAATGTTAGTGTTGTGCATTATGTATGACCTAATGATGAATTTGAGAGGACAGTTTTACAAGAACTGAGGCATTTTCAATATTTTGCATGTGTAAGAATGTTGTACAGTAGAATAAATTACCGTCTTAAATAAGATAAATGGCTTGAAAATGCTTGAATTTAGAGACTTTGTGTTGATTTTGAGTGGGTGTGGACTGTCTTGCATCAATTTAACTGAATAATAAAAACATTCAGACAAAAATGTCCTTGAAAAGAAGAAAAAACTTGTTCCATTGGCAATCTTAATTTAACATCGTCTAAATCCACAAATTGTTTCAATACGAAACACTTTTAAGCCATTTTCTCATCTGAAACAATATTTTTGTTATGTATGTGTACTAAGAATGTTTCTCAAAATTATCTTGGAGGGCCAAAAGATCCATCACAGAGGGCCGAATTTGGCCCCGGGCCTGATGTTGCCTACCCCTAGTATACACCAGATACAGTCTATGTAAGCCTGAGTGCATTATCTTATATCGTATTAACCGTAAGAGATACTTCAACATCATAAACATAAACGTATTTATTGAATAAATAAAGCAGTTTGAATATTTCCTGAATGCATTTTATAATGTTTAAATTTAGATCCAGGAACATGCACTTATCTCTTTTCAGGGCCAACACAAAATGGTCTTCTATTAGTTACATTGTTGAGTGTATTTATGATATTTTTCTTCTGGTAGCATCACTCACCAGTACATTGATAGATTCGATGACATCTATAAAGACCTCATTCTTCTTGTATTTGATGCCCTCCGACCTCCATGAGACTGCATTAGTGACAGTGGTCGGTACTTTGCTCTTTGCAACTTCAAGCTTGGCACCTTCTTGTGTAATGTATCTGTAATAGAGACACATAATTAGAGTAGAACCATTAATCCTATGTTTATCTTTGTTGCATTGTATGGTAGGTAAACTGCAACCAACTCTTGTAGGATTTTGCTGTCTGTCGTCTGTGGGAAGCCAAAATCCATTAGCTCATCCAGCAGTTCATACACAACCACAAAATTGTCTTGAATGCTCTCTTCCTCCAGCTCTTTGAAGTATTCAGTGAATACCTACAAATTGCATTATAATGACTATTTAAAACAACAATCATTCAGCACTAAATTACATTACTTACCTCAACAATTTTGTAGAGGAAAGAATACACGAGGGAGGCATTGGAGTTTTTGTTTGTTGTAGCCACCACTAACAGAGAATGTTAAGACGTATTGCACAACGTTTTCTTAAAAACCTGTCATATTAATAAATGTAATGTGTTTATAGAGGATACAGTAGAGGTTGGTGTGTTTGATCCACATGAAGTGAATATTTCCATGTGACAGGACGGGACAGAGGAGTCCTTCCTCTTCATGCTGCATGAGTAAAGGCATGAAGTGATCTATCTCCGCCATATCCACATCACCTTTGTAGTTTCGACAGATCAACACCTACACAGTGAAAAGCCACAAAAGCAACATAAAGAGATGCCTATACATTCTGCATATACATAACCTCGACTGTATCAGGTCAAACTTGTTACTTGATGAAATCACTTCATAACACACTCTTTGTTCAACCATCCACTCCTTTGTCAAACAGTGCAACAGTGCTCCTTTCTTGCATCTATGGCTGGGCCATATCGTATATCGGTATGAGTTTTGGATATCGTTTTAATGTTTTATATCGTTGTGGATGTGATATAATTAGCATGTGACTCTGATTTTGACTGAAGTCAGGACCAGCAGCAGACGGAGGTCAGAGCTAATGCTACGCTCAGCTCCACTCAGAGCAGCATAAGCAAGGACTGTGAAGGCTTTAGAGGCAGGTGCTTAAAATGTAAAATGAATTGAAGGGGTGTATGTTGTTTGAGTAGATCAAATTTGCAAGGAAATTAGCATGGAGCTAAAAAATAAAAAAATAAAATTCCCAATAGCTGGGATTTTGAAATATTTCATCAGTTGTCAATTATATCGTCAAATATATAGTTATCGTGATATTTCTTTTATCGCCCAGCCCTACTTGCATCTCTGTTCCACTGGTCTTAATTTTTTTTTTTTTTTCTTCTTCTTCTTCTTCTTAGTAAAAAGTCAAACTATTTCAGCACAAAAGGCCAACTGGATGTCATGTTGTCAACAAAACACATCAAGGCAAATATAGGGCTCTGTTTTGAACATGAAGATAAAAGCTATAAGCCATGTCTTCATACCATAATAGTCTAGTCATCTTGGCTTGGAAAACAATAACTCATCAGCACACTTCAAAAGTTATTGGGAGTAAACTACAGTAAAGTTCAGAGTATATCAATTCCGTGTACACCTGCTCGTAACAGGAAGTAAAAAGAGCCAATGAATGAGACTGACTCACGTAGATTAATCTTTAACAAAGCCCGTGTCATTAAACTTTAAAACTAACCCAACAGGTTGATGCTCCAGCCAAGTCTCGGACAACTAGCAAAACAACTACAAGGCCTAAAGCTGCACAAATTGCGAGGATGTAGGCTAAAGCTAATTGGCTAATTTATTACTGTGTCGTGCGTTATCTTACCTTTCCCTTCAGGTCTAGCACAAAAATAGCCGAGGCGGACATTATATTTGCGCTGTCGAGTTCACAAGTCCAGTAACTGACTAATTACTTCTCAGTCAGAACTTTCAGAAATAATAACTTTTATCCATTCAAAATGAAGGAGTTTATACGCGAAAGGTGATCTAAGAGCAGGCTCCAAGTCCGCGGCGTCCTTTCCTGGCTCACCCGTGACGTCATGACGGCCAGGTAAAACATTCACCAGAAAAGAGGGCTCACCTGAATAAAGTGTAATGCTCAGTGTATCCACAACGGGGCAGCAGAGATACAGAATTAAACACTCGTGCTCGTGCTGTAGTTCAAGCCTACTTTAGAGTATTTTGCAATAAATAAATAAAATAATAACACGTCTTGATGCAATAAAGCATAATATTTAATCAAAAATAATAAGCACTACAACACATCTGATCTGTGTGTGTGTGTGTGTGTGTGTGTGTGTGTGTGTGTGTGTGTGTGTGTGTGTGTGTGTGTGTATATGTGTATGTGTTGTATATGTGTATGTGTGTGTGTGTTGTATATGTGTATGTGTGTGTTGTGTACATGTCCTTTGTGTAACTGACAGCAGTGAGTCTGATCTAAGTGTGTTTACAGAATACGCTGAAGCTCTGATTAATCCCATCAAACATGTGAGTCAACTGGACAAACGAGAGACACAGCTGGCTGTTCTACTGGACACAGTGGAGGTGAGTCCTAACACACACATGTACACACACACACACACACACGCACACACACACACACACACACACACACACACACACACACACACACACACACACACACACACACACACACACACACACACACACACACACACACATACACACACACACACACACACACATACA
>OMNZ01058439.1:0-10819 GCA_900303255.1 Lesueurigobius sanzi | reverse complement strand
TTTCTGGACACTCAAAGACGCTATACGTTGCAATATTCATTCACTCCATACTTGGTGGCAGTAAGTTACTATTGTAGCCACAGCTGCCATGTGTGTGCGTGTGTGTGTGTGTGTGTGTGTGTGTGTGTGTGTGTGTGTGTGTGTGTGTGTGTGTGTGTGTGTGTGTGTGCGTGTGTGTGTGTGTGTGTGTTTGTGTGTATGTGTGTGTGCGTGTGTGTATGTGTGTGTGCGTGTGTGTGTGTGTGCGTGTGTGTGTATGTGTGTATGTATGTGTGCGTGTGTGTATGTGTGTGTGTGTGTGTGTGTGTGTGTGTGTGTGTGTGTGTGTGTGTGTGTGTGTGTGTGTGTGTGTGTGTGTGTGTGTGTGTGTGTGTGTATATATACTGTACATAATACATTTGATAGTATTTTGGGTTAAAGTTATGAATTGTATATTTTGAAGTATGCTAATGCAAATACGGGATTATTTGTTTATTAATGGAATTATTATTTAACAATCGATTTAAGGATGAAGATGTTAAGATGTTATCATGTACCTGATCAAAAATGATGATGATGAAACTGTTTAGGGATGTGGCATTGTGTATAAGTCCTTTCTGTCGCACTCCATCACGCTGTGAAAATAAATAAATAACAAATTAGATAGATTAGCTTGATAATAACAACTGCGTTTTAACCTGTTTTTGTTGTTGTTGAAATGGGCAGAAAACATAACTAAGGGACAAATATAAGTGTATGCATTTTATACAGAGGATATTGAGTAGAATAGTGTTTTCTCCACAATCAGCCTTTTGGCCAAAGCAATGATCACATGCTTGTGGGTCCCTCTTAATCCTAAAAGCTCCAAGCACATGAACATACCCCACCTAGCCCCATGTTTCTGTGATACAGTTCCAAAGTATACTGCTTCTTATCAGCCATGTCAAGTTGTAAATGGGCAACAATAACATGTGTAACAACAGGTGGAAGCCAGAGTAAGTGGATAGAGTTTTATCTTTGTGTCATAAAATTTTATATCAGGTTCCTGGACCACATATAAAAGCCTCACACTTGACATGCAGTGCTCCAAATAAATAACATAGGTTTGGCTTAATATCCTTTAATTAAAATTATATTTGACATTGATGTTTTGCCTTAATAATTTGTTCAACTTCTACTCTGAAATAGGCCTGTATAAACACACTTATAAACACAAGTTTATGCCCCAACCTTGAAAATATATTTTATAGTTTGCAGCAATGAGTGCATCCCAGTTTTTCAGAACAAAGGTGAGATCACAATCTCAATCTTGGAACCTGGTATAGCTGGTTTGCTCACTCTCAAGGACTTGACTGAGTAGATTACCAGTTTCAGTGTCACAAATGCTGAAGTCTGCATTCTGCATTATTGAGAAACAGATATTGGTCAGATATTATTTAAAACAGGATGTTCAGCACTCAGCAGTGACAAGTATTTATGTTCTTACTATAGACTTGTAGTATACATAATAATTTACACAAAAAACACTCTGTCACAGTGATTCAATGAATGTATATATTGCATCCCCTGACCTCCCGAGAGTATTGTTCAGGGACTCTGGTTTTCGGTTTGTTTGGCTTTGTGTTGGCAGGTATGCTGCGAGCAAACACTTGTTGCTACCTTATCATATGAACAGTTTAGTAACCTAACAACAAGGGAATATTTATCCTCCATTTCCTTTGGTAATTTAGTGAGGCCACTCCTCTCTCACCTACGTCTCAGTGGTGTGAGGTGAAGCTCCACCTTTCGCTTGCCATCTGACCAATTGGATGAGGATGCGCGTATGTAAATTGTGAGGTGAGCAGGTGATGGGCAGCAGGTGTCTTGTGTCATCCAGGTCTATTGAGTATCATCACTTGCCTCATGGGGGGTAGCTCATTAGCATTTGGTACACAGGCTAGTGAACACAAGGTATGATAAGGCATCTATGGTGTATGCCAAATGTATTTGCAAATACAGAAAATGTAAATATTTCCTTCAATCAATTTGAAAATATCATAAACACACACACACAGGAGGATTTTAATGGAATGTGTCTGGGGTCTTCAGCTTCCTGGTGAAAGGATTAAGCCAGGCGTGCTCAAAGGTTTATCCATGAAGGGCCAAAATGGAAAAGCATTGGCAAGTGAAGGGTCAAACGCAATGCTGTTTTGCATGTAGGAAAAACAAATGCAAACAAATCTATAATTAAATATCCTTTCATTACTGTGCAATCGAGTAGGACATGCTATTGAGACTATTCAGTGCAAAAATGAACCAAAGTAGATGGCCCAATCCAGGAAATGTTGCTGATTTGGCCCTCATGGGGTCAGATAGGAGAAACTCAGAATTACTTAACAACACTTTATTTTATTGAAAGGCATAATGGCATATTTTATTGAAAGGCATAATGAAAACCTTGATTCAAGTCACTAACGCCAAAGTGGTCCGATTTTACAGCTCACGGACTAAAACTTATTTTTTTTTGTGATAATAAGGATGTTACACGAATCAACAACATTTCCTGGATTCACCCAGATACTCCTTACGAATCTAAGCTTCAACTTGATGGCCAAATGAAACCTCTTGGAGGGCCAAATTTGGCCTGTGGGCCCCAGTTTGGGCTCCCCTAAATTAAGCAACAGCCACATTCTGGCTCACTCTTAAGTAGGGGTGTGTACCTTTGAGAACCTGGCGATACGATACGTACCTCAATAAGATACGTACCTCGATACGATACATACCTCGATACAGAGCCTTCTCAATACAATTTGACACTGTTCAATACGATTCAATAACACAGACCTAATGCTCATTAGGTAATCGTGAACATACCCACTTACTCAAAAAACTGAACTCAGTGTGTTATCTTTCATTTATTGAAGAATAAAGAACATGAAGTACATTTTGGTTAAATGCCTGCAACATAAAGTGTCCAGAATAATTGGTCGGACACAGTGTAACTGATCTTTTACATTTTCCCATGATTTTTTCCCAGTCTTGCTGCCGTCTTACACCTGGGGAAGAACAATACTAAGACCCACAATATCTATACTGTATCACTTTTAATTATATCGATACGTATGTAGGAGTACACCCTGACTTTTAAAGGCACTATACCTGATTTTTTTTTAATTACAAATTATTACAAAGGGAGCAAGTCAATGAAACTGATAGTTGTGATCCAAACTCATTACTAACTTTCCTCACACATTTCTGAACAACCCATTTCTTCAGAGAGATGACTATATAAGCACATTTCACCACTTGCGGGGTCACTTTTTTGTGTCAGTCACAGAAATACAAGAAAAGTAGCCAGTAAACTCGCTTTATACTGTATTTAGATGCATAGTAATATTTCCACAAATTAGTTAATATACTAAAGGAGGGCAAAACAAATGTCATTCCATTACTAGGGAAAAGAAATTTCTCAAAAAGCCAAATTAAGTTGCCTCATAAACTGTGTCCTATGTTGTGCAATATTGTTAAGTCTAAAATGAATGAACAAAAACACAAATGCAAATTAAGTATTTATTTCATTAAATCAAGCAATTAAAAACAGCAGCCTGAACTGTTCAGTGTGTGCATGCAGCAATGGTAACGGACAGCGCTGTGTACAACTTTGTCAACAGTGAACATAAAATAAATAGTATATGTGTTGCTGAAATGAACAGCGAATGTCTCAGTTAGCAATGAAACCCTGCAGTAACAACCGGTGAACTCAGTAATACAAACAACTTGCCTAACAAAACACTTAAACTGGCAGGCACGGTTTGGTGTTTCTGAATGGAGAACTGATAACTGTAAACAGAAAGAAAATAAATCTCAATAAATAAAAACAAAAATAATGTACATCATGTTTGAATACAAATATAAAAGGCTGCACCTCAAAGCAAGTCTACAAAATATGTACAATATTTACAAACATTTATAACATATTCAGTATCTCTCTTTAAATATAAGTTTTTCTTCATTATGTACCAAGCAGCAACCCAACATACATATATACTGTATTGCTGTACAAACATGAACATGCCAACCGATAGGACATGGCTTGCTCCGGTAAGATGATTTTAAAAAGGTAGTTCAGGTAGGTTGGCTCAATAAGGCATACTGGATATAATTTTGAGTGCAGCGTGGAAGGCACAAACAGTGAGACATGATTTGAGTGCAACTACGTATTGAAACGAGAGTGACAGAGCATCGACAGATTTCAGACTTCAAAAAAAGGCTACGAGAACATGGATCAAGAGGCCAGCCTTCGGTGTGAAACATAATTGCACGCTTGGCCCTCGATGAAAGCCCAGTTTTTCTTTTCTTAATCTTGTTTTGGTAACTTGGACGGCACAGTAGTAACATCAGAAGCACATGCCAGAAAATGAGGTCAGCGTCAAAGTTTGTTTTTTCCAAGCAGCAGTGGAAAAAAATGGCTCCGCTTCTTCATATGCATCCACTGAGACCTTGATACAGTGTTTGAAATCACGCAATGTCCATGTCTTCCATACTCAGCATTGTTCTCTGCAATTACAAAGTAAACTAAATGAGTATGAATGAAAAATGTCACAAAGATCTTTGCAGCGTCAGGAGATTACATTACCTCAGGATAGACGTATCCCTGTGAGGCGTTTTGGCAAATGTGCACCTCGTCATCGGTAGTTTTCTGGTACACCGGATTGACAAAGTGGATGGTGTTGGTGTTCTTGAGACGCCAGTTCCTCCACAGCAGCACCGCGCCAAAGATAAGCAGCGTCATGATTACTACAAAAAGGATGGGAGTGTTAGAGGGGTTCCGTACCACAAGAGAAGGCAACTAAAAAAAGGTACTACCAACTGAGGTGAACACTGGATGAATCAGGACTAAACCAAGATCAGTAATATCTTGGTTTAGTCAATATCAACAAAGTTGCCTCTACCCCTACTACAGTTTGATAACCACTGGAAAAAGGTCAAACAATTGCTACTTACATAAAGGTACAACAACATATACAGCAATAGGGTGGGATGATTCTTCAGTGGGCGATCCGGACAATTCGTGAGACCCTAACCGTGAAGAGAAGATGAAGAGACGTTCAAAATACTTTTCAATAATATTTCACTACATCATTCAATAAAAAGGGAAGCAATGTGTACCATGAGCCTTTGCCATCAACTCGGGCGTCATTGAAGTTGTAGGTTTAGGTGCAGCGGTGGTGGTGGTGGTAGTAGTCGTGGTAGTAGCAGGCTGCTTTGGCGCTTCAGTTGTAGGAACTTTGGCTGGTGGAGTTACAGCTACAGGCACAAGAAGGACATTTGAGATTTGCCTTTTTAAATTTTTATTTTGAGATTATTAAAAAGGGGCTGTATACCGTACCTCCAATACACTTTCTGTTATCAGTAGCCATGGTCATGTGGTCCGGGCAGGCACATGTGTACAGAGCTGAGCGAGTGTTGATACGGGGCGCAGGGAGGCAAAGGAACTCACACCCTCCATTTACACGGTTGCTAGAATGGCACGAGTTTGTACCTTCAAAAGAAAAAAGAAAAAAAAGAAAAAGGGAGACACAGAGGCATATGGGATTAGTGAACGTCACTGCGATGTAACATCAAACAAAGGAATGAAAAACATCCAAAGACCAGTTTAGTTAAAAAGTTACAGAGCACATAGCTACTGGCTGTAAATGAACTCAAAGCATACAAGACATACGCAGTACTAGTATGTAACCTAGTGACTGTGTAGCCAGGAAGTGGCTGCTCATTACCCTCAGAAACTTCCTGTTCAAGATCTTGTCCTTTGATTTTTCATTTTAAGTGGAAGTATAGAGTGTACATACAGTAAATGCTGTACCAAAGTTCAACATACCATTAGGCTGCTTGAGTTCGTGATAGACCACAATGTCTTCTGGGTGGTCCAAATCTTTCGCCAGCTCAGTGATGTCACTGCCAGTCAAGCGGCTGGCACTGAAGATAGCCCTGTTTCCATAGTCAGACCAGAATACTTTTTCCTATAAAAAAGGAAAACAAGCAAAATGACAAATCCAGGAATTGCCCCATATAATTACAATATCTTTACAATACTCTAGAAGCCTTTTACAAACAGTGCACACAGCTTATCTGGTACTTTCGTAAGTTGCATATGAACAGGATGACTACTTGAATTCAAGGCTAAATGGAGAAACACGTATGAAGAAATAAAACTGCCCACACACCCACGCACGCACGCACCCACGCACACCCACGCACGCACCCACGCACCCACGCACGCACGGCATGAGAGAAAGTTTTTAGTGAGCCACGCCTCCTCAGACTCCGAAAAACAAAAAATCCTGTAGTGTGTGAGCAGCTTTAGTAATGTCACGCACGTCACCATCTGTGCCACGGACACTTTTTCTAGGCAAACAGAAGACGAGTCGCACTCAGCACTAGGGGACTGGAAGCATCTCCTCTGGGTAAGAAAATTGGGAGGGCCTGTGTACAAATAAGCAGCTCTTCTCGCATTAGCCGCCAGGGATCAGTCTGAATGCGCATGTTTGTAAAAGCTTAATTAATAAACGGTAAGATGCAGACCAGTCGAGTACCTACCTCAAAAACAGCCAGAGACAAGGGATGAGCGAGATGCTTCTCATCAAAAATAACAGTATGTCGGGACCCTCCACTGACATCTGCACTGGAGAGCGTGTGCATCTTGGAGTCAACCCAATACAAACGCTGATTAACGATGTCTGTTAGAAGATTTAACATACGAGGGTCATTTGGCTGTGGGCTCATTATGGGAGTCAATAAGACAACAACGTTTCCCGCTAATGTGGATGTATTTACCAAGAGTGATGCCATTGGGCCACATAATATCATCCTTCACTAGGACAACACGGTCAGCTCCATTCAAGCCACTCTTCTCAATTTTGGCCTCCTCAGCCCAGTCTGTCCAGTACATGAAACTAAAAATGTACACACTCCGTAAAAAATAAATCAAAATGACACAAATGTCCAAGCCCTCTGATTGTACTCACTTATTCACAGGGTCCACTGTGATGGCTCTGGGTTTCTCCAGCCTTTCAGAGATCAACGTTTTTCTTTTACTTCCATCAGTAGTAGCCACAGAAATAGTTTTTAATTCACTGTCCGTCCAGTAAATGTTGCCATGGATCCAGTCCACTGCGATCCCTTCAGGGGATTCAACACCACTGCCAATCACTACGGTCCGGGTGGAGGCGTCACCGGCTGTATCGATGTTTGTGCTGTTGGATAAAAGGTGGTGATTATGATTTACAAGATGCGAAATGAATGGCTGATGCAACAAAATATATGAAGCATAACGTTATGACCATGATAGTTGAGCATGCCCTTTTATACTCATGATCACTGGACTCTATTTTGGTCCTTGTCGTGTTAAATCCATTTGCTTGATCATTTTTCCTGCTTTGTGGACAAAATGTTTACTTTCTGTCTAATATAATATAAGGACATGTTAAACAATCTAGGCAGGTTAATTATTTAAAAAAAAATAGGTTAAGTCCGCCAGCCAAGTGATTCTGACCATTATTCTAGCTAAGGATCTGAAGATGGGTCTTGACGGGTTGCCCCAGCGGCATTGAAGGATGGGTCAAACTGAGAACACATTTCCTTCAGGGGATGAATAAAGTATACCTTAATCTAAAAAAATCTACCATATCTCGTGAGAGCTGTAGTCAACAAAACAGCCCTGACGAAGTCACATGGTTTGTGGCGAAACGTCATCTTTAAATCAAGTAAATCTGCTTGTTTTTGACTAATTGGATTTAAAAAATGCCTAATATATTGCCACAATGGCCAGATCCGCCTTCAGTGGTCATAAAGATATGCCAGGTAATTGATGAAAACAAAGTTGTTTTACCTGTAGATTTTCTTTTGAGAAAGGTCAGACCAGAAAACAGTCTTTGTTGGTATGTTCACGTCTAACGCAACTGCATTTTTGAGTTCTGGAATCAGCTGGACGTAATTACTGCGATCCACCGTTATCCTTCTCAAGTCATGCCTGTTGGTAAAATACAGCACGGGGGCAGAGCCTGGAAAACCGCAGAAAAGCCTTCTTGTGAGTTTTCACTACCAAACAGAGTGTTACATGTGCAAACGAGAGGAGTGCTATACCGGAAGCAGCTTTGCATGTGCTGGTCGCAGGGTCAATCTCGTAGCCGTCCTTACAGTCACACCTGTGGCCGCCTTCAAAGTTGATGCAGATTTGGCTGCAAGTGTCTGGCATAGCACACTCATCGATATCTGCAATAAAGAAAGAGACAAATGTTTAGATTATAAAGTTTATTTAGTTTAAGTTATTTATCCATATTAAGTATATTAAGTACATAATATTTCATGCTATACCTTCACATGTCTTCTTGTCGGGCTTCAGACGGTATCCCACTGGACAGGAGCAGTTGAATCCAAGTGTCAAATCGTTACATACATGAGAACAGCCTCCGTTTCCAGTAGAGCATTCATTTATTCCTGTGGAAATGAGCATGTTATTCTTTGTAAAATCATTTTTCAGCATAAAGATTGCAATATGTTGAGACCAACTTTGCTGAACCTTAGCTGAGTGCATTGAGGACTTTTTTGCCAGGAAAAAAAAAAAAAAAAAAAAACTTGTATGGGTGGTTAAGCACGGTGCCTTTGCCTTTTTCCTTCGTGGTGGGCTCTATGACGCTCCAGGATTAAATATTATTTAGGATTTCTGGTAGTTTTTTTTTTTTTTTTTCCAGCTGATGGATCCATCTCCATGGTTAAACATCCATTGAGATGGTTTCATCAGCTGAAAAAACCTACCAGAAACCCTAAAAAACAATAAATCCTGGAGTGTCAAAGAAGCCACTGTAATGGAAAGTAAAGGCGCCCAAACAGCCACTGGGTCACAAAAAAGGACAAACACGCACCAATATCACGTTTTTTTTTGTCTTTTTCTTCAAGTATTTTTTTTACTGCATCGTTTGTCAAGTTGTAAAAAGAAAAAACTAAACCTGCTTCTAGATTAAAACAAAAAAACACATACCACACTCCTCAGCTGGTTCATCAGACTTATCCTTGCAGTCATCCTTTGCGTCACAAACTTTGTCTGAGCCGATACACTCCCCGCTGCCACATTTGAACGTGGCGGGGCCCTCACAGTCGTGCTCTGTGGACAGGGGCGCGCATTTAAAACACTGCACTAACCACATCAGGCACAAGAGTCAAACGGTCACAGTAAAGTCACCTTTTGCACACCCAGCCTCGTCACTACGGTCTCCGCAGTTAAACACTCCGTCACACTGGAGGCTGCCATGAACACAGGAGCCATCGCTGCACTGGAACTGATCTGCGTTGCATGTGGGACGAGCTACAAGAAAAGGTACGGAATGAAGGATATTAAGCAAGGATAAAATTACAAAAGCTGTTTAATATATTTGCCCGAAAACATGTGGGCATAAACTCTTGCGCAGAGGTTTTCCATTTTAGAAATAGTTTTTAGATCAACTTGCATTTGAAAAGTCTAAAAACACTTGATTAAAATCGTAGGCCAAGATCAAAACGTCATACACTTAAACTACAAAAGATCTTCCTCAGCAAATAAAGACTTAAACACGTTCGTGGGTCTCTTAAGACCAAACCAGAAGGAGGAGTTAACCTCTAAAGGTGCCCACACACTAGAGGATCCCACCACAGATCATGCCATTAGAGGAAGTTTGATTGAACCACGCCTCCTAAGACTAAAAATCTGGCTAAAAATCCTCTAGCGTGTGTCCAGCTTTAGTCCTTCCTCTTTTGCCTGAAAACCTACACAGACTTGATTAAAATGTTTCTATTTGCTGTAAGCAGAAAGCCTTTGCACAGGCAAGTTGATGCATTGGAAATGTTATGACCTTTTTCTTTCTGATAAAACAATCTTAAGAAAACATAATATATGGTATTGACATGTAAACGATGTGTAGAAATGACACAAAATAAAAATAAAATGCTTACTGCAGTTGGCCTCATCAGACTCATCCTCACAGTCCGGACTGTTGTCACATCGCCAAATCCTGTTTATGCATTGCCCGTTGGCGCACTGGAACTGGTGTGAACCACATGGCGCCGGCTTCTTCTCCGTTTCTTGCCCGGCGCACGTTTCAGGCCACTCGTCAGACCCGTCGGTGCAGTCGGCATCTCCGTCACAGCGCCAAAACAGTGGGACGCACAACGTGTTGTTGCACTGGAAAGAGTTGGATTTGCAGGTCGGTTTGGGACAGGAGAGCTCGTCCGAACCGTCAGGGCAATCTTGATCTCGGTCACAAACAAAAGACATGGATATGCACTGGCCACTCGCACACTGGAACTCCGTGGTCTTGCATATTTTGGCAGCTGTTGAGAGAGAAGAGACAGAATATTCATTAAATAAATATATCACTATAAAAAAAATCATGCGTCATTCATTTTAATTTCCAACTCAAATCAAAATAATACGGTTAATTCTGTTGTAATTGTGTTCATAAACTTACTGCAGTTTTGCTCATCAGCTCCATTCTTGCAGTCGGCTTTCCCGTCACAATGCCAGGTTCCTGGTATGCACTGGTTTGTTGGAGGGCCACAGTTAAACTCCGATTGTGAACATTGTTTGGTTTCTGGAATTATAGAAAAAAGTCCATACACTTAGTACTGATGGTGACATCACTCATCACAACCATGAGTGAAGTAAAGGTTTTTGACCATTATTTCACTCAATGTTCAATGGTTGCGTGAAGCCATTTATTGTCAGAAAACCTGTTTGTTTACGCTTTTCAACTAGAAACTAGCCAAATGTCCCTGATCAAAAGTTTACATATTGTGCATCTTGAAACAAACATACATTTTTTCAGAGAGT
>OMNZ01058424.1:19188-35821 GCA_900303255.1 Lesueurigobius sanzi | reverse complement strand
ACCCCACGCACGTCACCCCAAAGCCTCCAGCCACGCCCCTTTCGCAGCGATTTTTAAATTGTGGGTGTGGGTGGACAAAGCACACCCGTTAGTCTCTCTTTAAGTGGAAAAACCTTGTCCCAATGGCAAATTTCCTGCACTTGCTTACTCTAATCAAGGGCAGATGTACATCTTAAAATCAAAATAAATGCTCTTATTATTAGTTTAATTGTTTACAGTATAGTCTGTTTAAATGTTCATGATGAACTGTATAGGCTTTATATGCTTATTCCAACATAATTGTGTCAAAAAATGTTATATTTTACACCAGTGGTTCCCAACCTTTTTTGTCTCACGTACCCCTTGGGCCTTTCATTCATACTCCGAGTACCCCCTGCTTTGATGGTTTTGTTGATTAGACAGAGAGTGAATAACAAAAACTCCAATTCATCAGGTAAAATACAGCTAAATACTCTCAAATATGATAGACGCTATTTGAGAGACTGTTTTCCATTTTTTATAAAGTTGTACTATTATTACTATGATTATTACTATCACCTGTAGTACAGGCTTGTCTTCTTCTTTGATGGCACATTTCGTAACCTTTTCTGCACTTTTCTGACAGGATCACACAGGGGGTGTGATCCTGTCTTAAGAGCTGTTGCAACAAGTGAATTTTTCCATTGTGAGATCAATAAAGTTTTATCTTATCTTATCTTATCAAAGTCTCACTCTTTGAATGAATGAATAATCTTTATTGTCATATCAACAAGTACAACGGAAATTTTGTAGTCCAGTTGGTGTATTCCAAAAAAAAAAATGACACATGACACAGTCATCAGTTACATTAGGCCTATGGTCGGTTACATTTGACAGCATTCAGTGGCAACTGCACTTGGATAAAAACTGTTCTTAAATCTATTTGTCCTGGTCTTAATGGACCTGTGCCTACTCCTTGAAGGTAGTAATTGAAAGAGGGAGTGTCCTGGATGTGAGGTGTCCCTGATTGGGCCTTCTTGAGGCAAAGTGAGCTGTATAGCTCTGTCTGAGAGAGGAGAGGGCAGCCAGTGATCTTGTGAGCAGTGTTAATGATCTTCTGAAGCACTTTCCTCTGAGCCCCTGTGCAGCTGTTATACCACACACACATGCAGTATGTGAGGATGCTCTCGGCCGAGCACCTATAGAAGGACACCAGTCTCTGGCAGATGTTACTTTTCCTTAGGATCCTCAGGAAATACAGTCTCTGTTGGGCCTTTTTCAGTAACTCAGAAGTGTTAACGCTCCAGCTCAGGTCCTCCTCAATGTGGACTCCAAGGAAATGGAAGTCTGTTACCCTCTCCATGCAGTCTTCTCCAATGTGCAGAGGAGCCAGGTCGCTTTACAACTAAATGTTTTAAATTGTCTTTGCTTTGACCAAAATAGTCAAAAATGCAATTTGTTTCATCTTATTTTTTATCTGAAAGTACCCCCTGCTAACCTCTCGCGTACCCCCAGGGGTCCCCGTACCGCTGGTTGGGAAACACTGTTTTACACTATTTGTGGCTTGTCATGGTAGGCTGATGGTGGGTCACGGCGCCTTTCCAGTTGAGACCCACTGATCTAAGAGATCAAAACATGATCTGATTGTTATCATAGTTATGCCCAGTCCTACTACTGCTATGCTCTAGGCTACAGCCTGATCTGCTTGTGCTCTTTCTATTCAACCCCTGGATTCCTATTCTTTAAATGGTTGAGAATCTACTTTGTGAATTATGTCCACGTTGATAAGTTATGAATGACACTTTCAGTTATTAGTCACTACATAGTTCTTTTTTTGTTTGTGAGTATTTTCACGTCACGGTCGAAATAATGATTCTGGGAGCAATTGTAATTATTACTGTGTGTGCCTCTGCAAAACAACAAAATGTCAACTCATGGAGCATCAGTTCAGGGCACAGAAATGCAGCGCACAGCAGTGTTAACACACATGACAGCTCGCCGTAATGAAGAGGCTGAGCCCTTCTCTGAGGGCAAAGCAGCTTTTTCCTTAATTGAATGATTCGTACCATAGCTGGAAGTATAATTGGATGAGAAACAATTGCCAAGTGAAACTGGATATGGAGGATTTGATTAAGTCTCAGTTATTTCCTTCATTATGGATAAAATAAGTGTAGAAATTCTCAATCTATCCTTAAGACTGTAGGGCTGCAGTCCGTCTGTGTTCTCCAACTTGCCAAACCCTCTCTCACAGGATATTGGCAGTATATTTAATTATGGATAGTCCAATAGCTGTAGAATGTATAGTGCTCCAGGCAAATATAAATACTCTACTCTCCGTGTGTATCACCACCAGCTCAATTTTGAGTTGTGAGTTCCTGAAAGAGTTGTTAATCCTCAATACAGAGAGAGATGTGTAGCTGTCTGCATTTTCTTATTAACTGTCAGTCCTGTCTGCTCATTTTCTTTGCGTTTTTCATTGCTAATAGGCTCCTCTGCTCGGTGCTGCTAATTATCCACCGCTAAATATAGACAGCTGCCAATAAGATTAAAACATAACCTCCTTTCAAAGCTCGCCTACATCAGCCTGTGATGCTTTTGAGACAATGTCTTTGATATTGATATCTTGCACAGATGTTTGGGACTGCCATCTGAAGACAGTAATAAAGGGCAGACACTACATAAGTCAATCTTTTTCAGTTTTCAGGTTTTGGGCCAGATTAGTCTCTTAATATACAAACTTTCATCTGGAAACAAATAAATGATGTGATCTTTACAATAAGGAGTGTAATTATTGCACTGAGTCAACGTTGCTCCATAGAACTGCATAGAAAATCACTGTGGCGACAATATCTCAACTCCAAACTTTACAGTCTTGTACTAAACAATGTTCTAAAGGTTTGTTCAGAGGGATTTTTCAATATATAATTCCTCGTCTGATTTATTGAGTTTTGAATCACAAAAAACAAGGCAACATTTGATTTTTACAGATTTATTCACTGATAACTAGCTTATTCAAAAACTAAACAAAATATCCCAAATCTTTGTAACTAAAAACATAAATTTAACCCTGGCTCTATCACCAAGATTCCAAAAGATTGCCCAAAATATAGGCAATTTTGGCCATTTCCATGCAAAAAATTATTTTTCAACTTTTATATGAAAAAATAAAATGACAGAAAACCTTTCTCATATTTATGTCAGTAATACAGCAAAAGTTTCAAATTGCTATCACTCAGTTTACATTTTTCCCCTATTCACCTGCAGCGATCACCTTAAACCATGCTTTTTGAAAAGTATTAAAGCAAACCAGTTTAATTGAAAACTTAAAAGGTCAAATCAGACTGAAATTGATTTCTGTTTCCCTCGTCGTTTGCGCAGCGGTGGCTCAGCTGTTTGAGCGTTGGTCCATGTGTCCAAAGGTCAGCAGTTCGGATCCTGCCTCTGACTGGTGCATACTTCACTCTTCAGGGGCTGATGGCGCAGATCTGGCTTCCATCAGGCTTCCCCGGGGCAGCTGTCACTTCAGTACTGGCTTACCACCTCCGGGTGTGGGATGTGAACGAATATTGACTACAGTGTAGCACTTTGAGAAGCTTGTGAAGCTTGTAAACGGCAATTGAGATGTACGGCATTGCTATTATTATCCTCTCAGATAACCAGAGCTTTTGACCAGTTCATTTGTGTTAAGACAGCTCACTGCCTTGAGCTTTAGTGCTTCTGTAGTAAAATATGTATGTTTTACGATTATGTAAAACATCGCAGACGTTTCAAAAAGGGGTAAAAGAGCAAGGAAGTATATTTCTCTAAAGTTAAAGATCAATGTTGTTGTTTTTTGACAAAATGGCGTGACTATTCCTGTTTGATTTTTGTTTTTATTTTAATCTAAATTGTTATTTCCTTCTCATTGGCTGTCTGCACATACTGTGTGGTTAATAATACTGGATGTACTTGTGTGTGAGCTGCTCTGCCTTGTACATGTAAATTATGAAGGACATTTGAATCTATATTTGATGACTGACTCTTATTTAGGAGCCAGTTGTCGGAGCGTGATGGCAGCAGTGGGACTCAGTTTAGGCTTGTCGCTAGTGTGCTGTTTTATCTTCTTTAAACTGGTATGTGCCGAAAGTATTGAAGTACAGAAGTATTGATAGAAGAAAGAGCCAGATACTATTGGATTCCTGATTCATTGCTACAGTGTTCTGTAGGGTTGCAGGCTGCAGTGCACCAATTCTCAGCATATCTCTTCAAGATAAAGTGCCTAGACCAGGACTAAAATGCAGATATCTTCACGTTCAATGGCAGCTCATTGCGCACAGCCTTCGAAAGTTCACACTGATACAGGAAAGAAACACTCTGTTGCTTTGCAGGAACTGCCATTTTCACATTGAACCTTGAACACGGAGATCTAGCCTGACAAATGATTCTAGTTTATGTGCAAAAATAAAGCGAAAGGCAATGCTCACAATTAAGGGAGTTTTTGATGCTTACTGTCAAGATTAATAAAATAAATTCACTAATTAAGGAAAAAGTAAATTTGACAGCACTTATTTTTGGGGCACTAGGGCCTATGACCAGTGCCGGGGCAGAGCTGAGCTGACCAGAGAAGCACAAAGATGACCAGAGAAGCACAAAGATGGTACAGACCTCTGGGGGCTTGCACTTGTGCTGCTGCACGTTATTAAAGCACAACCGAATGTTTCTCGCCTCTTAGTTGATGAGGCCCGTTTCTATGGGAACAATAGCAGTGTGGCTCTAGGTCATCAGTCTTTGTCCGCTGTATGGATCAGCGCCAAAATGTAATAGCTTTGTCCTTATGTTCTAGCTTTGTGGAGAAAGGAAGACCAAGAGAACAAATTTTATATCCTGAAGTACATCATTGCTTTGGCTTTTAACATCAATAAGTGAATGTGGGCATAAATTGTTCCATGTTGAAGAACTTGCCGCCCGATCTGGAAGGGTACACAAGTTTCCCGGAAATGAAAACTGTGCCTGCCCACAGAACCTGCTTAGAGGAGCCATACATGACAAAAGTCAGATTGGTTCGATCCAAAATACACTACTGTTAAATAGTACTTACCGCAAAGTCCATGAAAATCTGTGTGTAATCTGCCAATAAATGGGATTTTGTCATATTTCGGATGAATGCAGAGTAAATTCCAGGCAAAAACAAATTTTTATGCTTCTTTCTAATAATAAGCTTTATGAAGTTGTCCTAATTTGACATAATAACAATGTAATTAGTAGACAGAGGACATAAAATATATTTAATGACACTTCTGGGAAAAATGGGTAGCCTTCCAGATTAGGTAGCATCTTGTTTCCACAGATAACTTCACAGATTTCCACATTTCAACAACTAAACTAATGTAACAATCATATTCCCGTCATTTTTAACCATCCTGGATAAAACATACAGGGTAATTCAACCTCCGTAGCGCCTAAGCTGCCTTTTTCGAAACATCCCTGATCTGGATGAGCTTATCAGTCATTAGCTCTAGTAATACTCTGATTAGCAGGGGGTGTGATTTAATCTGGGAGCGCCCTGTTATTGCACGACTGGTCCAAATGTCAGGGGAAAGTATGAACATATTCTGCATATGCATGTGGAGTGTCTGGGTCTCGCCTGTTCACATAATACATGAGGGGTAAACCTGTGTGACGAGGTAATATGGTCTTTACATTTTTGGAGTGCTTTGTTTTCATGTACCCAATTTTGTTTACTAATAGTGAAATTAAAACTGTTTTGTCCTCGTTCTGTATGTAATATTTGTGATTTTTTAAAATTGATTGTGAGCTTGACGGCTAGTTTTTTATTCCGCATTACTCTGACAGTGAGCCTGAAGTTGTGAAATGTGATAATAAACTCATCCCTCTGAAGAATTGGGATTGGGAAGTTAAAAATGACCACAGCCGACAATTTAAACATTCACTCCCTCTTTCATTGTTGTAATCAAAAATAAATCAGGTATATTTGGTTGTTTTCCCCCCCAGCTGTGCTGTTTGTACACTGCTTTGGCATTTGGAGTCTAATCAATGCCCTGCTGACTACCGCTGCTAATTGAAGGTTAGCAGATACCATCAGCGTGAGGCTCTCCTCTGCCTCTTTGCCCTTCTGTCTTCCTGTACGCACGCCTTGATATCAGCCACACATCTTCTGCACCTTCTACTAAGTAGTACAATTTTGACGTGATTTGGCGTAGAACAAGAAGCTAAATTAAAATTTCAGGAATATTTTTTCAGTTTTCTTTGTAACATCACAATTGTGTCTTCCTTTTTGCCTGTGTAATATACAGTAGGCCACAGCTACACCCAACTATACCTTATGCTTCTGCTCTTTCTTGAGTACAGTAAACCCTTCTGGCATGAGCTGGTCATTTGTGACCCATTTTCCTCAGTGCATTAGTCTTGCTCTTCTACACTGCACCTTTTGTCTAAGCTTCCGTGCATGTGTGGACAGTAGAGTCCAGATGCGTGTAAGCGATTGCAAGCTGTAGTGTCATGTCAACCTGACATGGTGTATGTTTGTGTGCATCACACAAGCCAATGGATAGGTGATTAATTTTGTAGTTTGCTGTTACCATGGCAAAACTGGCACCGGAGAGAAAAGGGTAGCAGATGAAGAAAACTCATATTAATCTACAAAAATGGAAATAAACAAGACATGTCAAAGGATAATCAAGACTACAAAAGGAGCTAACCTTTCTCAGATATAAAAAATACCACAACTACTCCCTGTCTTTGTCTGACATCCTCGTACACTCAGTCCCTGCCCCTCTAATTCATCTTCCTTCAATTATTAACTTCATAAAAAGCTGCATCTGCCGGTTCATCAATAATGTAGCCTTAAATGGGGTGTCCCCAGTGAGCTAGGGGGGTAGAGGCGTAAGACCCATTCCCCAGTGCTTGAGTAAGATGGAAAAAGCACATCCATCTATGCTCATGCCTGGCCATCTCTTCCAGTTCTTCATATACTTGAAGCAGCAGTTTGGGCATAGGGCAGATCCAAGCAGTAATTATATCTGCCCGATGATGCCGAACAGTGATTCAAGTTTAAATTCTTTATTAAACAACAGCAGTTCAGAGGTTTCAGAGGCACCACTCTTTTTAAATAGACATACTGTACATTTTACGATGAATTCACAATTTTGCCTAGAAATGTACACACAGTGCTTTCCCAAATCATTATGAAATTAAATTTCCAGCGTGAGCCCTGCACAACAAGAACAGGCAGCCTTACCGGATAGTAAAACAGAGCTAATAGTTAAACACATTATGATCACATTTGGAGAGTTGTTACATTTCTGTGTTCAAAACTTTACGCAACTAAAGAAGCCACCTGTATGTTCAATTTCATCATGATCTCTCTCTCTCTGCTGCGTAGAATATCTGAGTGCTCCTCAGATCGATCAGCCAGTGGACGACAGACTCAAGGGTATGTGTGTGTACCGGGCAAAGACAGGACATGAGCAGGACGTGTTTGGACTTTTAATGTAGTCACTTCCTCAACCCTTTCCTCCTTCATTCCTGTGTCTTTCCCCCTCCTCTCTTGGACACTGACTTTGGGGACACGCTCTGACCCCTGACATCGCCGGAGTCACAGCTAAGTCTTCCCATCGCTCAACTGTGCTCTTTGGACTTGGCCCCGTTGTGGGACAAGGGGGCTGATCTAATTCTCAAAGGGACAGAGGTGATCATGTGAGAAGGCCCAGGGGCCAACTGCTCCTGTTTTCTGCAGTTATGTAATGGAGTTGAACGAGCCTGATGAGATGGATATGAGCGAGACTAGAATTAATCACAGAAATTAAAAGAAAAGCAATAGCTCATGTTTATGGTCTGAAAATGCATGCAATAGTTCATTAAATACGCATCAAAACGAGGCATGTGAATAATTAATAACTGCTTTTTTGTATGGCACTGGAGGGTTTCACTCACGATCAGCTCCCAATGCTCGGCTCATCATTAGCTCTGTTGAGAGATAGCTGCTTATTTTTTTTATAGTTAGTACTGTACATGGATCTAATGTGAAATCTAGTGTGTGTCTCTCGCAGTTGTCGCTATTTTGGGTATTAATTTAGATTCTAAGATTGCAGCAATGGAGCAGTAAAAATAGACATGCAGTTGTGCGTCTCACTAGTCCTCGACCTGAAATCTACTATGACATGGTTAGCAAATACTTGATTTTTGTACATTTTGAGTCACTTGTATATCTGTAAAATTCTATGTTAGTATTGTTGGTAACAATCTCTGACATCCTTGTTTTTCTTTCTTTTCTATTTGAAAAGGTATTTCTTCATTGTCTTTTCCAAATTAGACCCTTTATGCACCTTGTCTAATGGGATTTACATGACCTAATCTATGCTATTATGATTATAGGCTATAGACTAAAGAAGATAGGAGCTCACTATATATAGGACTATGTCAAAGTAGCTTTATACTATTTGCTTTGAGGTATCAAAGTCAGTATCAAGTACCAAGTGCTTTCTAGCTTGGACTCCTGCATTGTTTTGTCATGTTGACTTCGTGTACATTTACAGTTGGCCTCGAGACCCCAGCACAAATCAAGGATGGAGGGGGATGCGTGAAGGAGCGCTGCTGAAGATAGTGACACACACAGGAAGTGCTGTAGGACAGAAAAAGAGAGCAAAGCTTAATGTGTGTCCTCTCTCATGTGTTCTTTGTGAGTGCCTCAGTGCCATAGTGCGGCCTGTATGCGCTCCGTCATGCATACAGTAATAGGCCCCGGCCCCTTCTCCCCGTGAGTTGCGCCTCTCCAGCTCACAATTCTTCCAGGCAGAGCGGGTTGGAGGGGAGGCAGCTTGAATAGACCGCAGTAATGGGCAGAGTGGAGAGCGGAGAGAGAAGAGACGGAGGGAAATGGGCAAAAGGATGCGAGGGGGGGCACTGTGTGTCAGTGCTGTTAAAGCCAGCCAAGCAACTAGCACATCTCACATTTCTCACGTCTTGTGCCGCGGAAAGCTCTGCCCATAGGGTTTTTCTCTCTACACACACACCAAAGCTGGCCTGTGTTATCACGCTAGGATGATCGTCAGACCAGTGCCAGCATTTCTATGACTTCTACACATGCAGCTTGGGCTATTGGTGGGCAGACATTCTGTTATCTGCTACCTGGTCACGGCATGTTCCAAAAGGGTCTGGCTGCAGACACCGGAGGAGCATGTGACAAGTGGAGCTCCACAGCTCCACGTCACCTACACTTTTATTTTCGCGACTTTACATTTATCTTGATAACACGACTTTAGTAAACTCCACAAAACTTCAGGTTAGGTTTAGGGTTAGTGTGGATTAGTTTAAGCTAGCATTGTCAATTCAATTCAATTCAATTATTTTTGGGTATAGCCCAAAATCACAACAGAAGTCACCTCACAGGGCTTCACAAGAAAAAGAAAGTTGGTTTAACAGACAATGAGTAAATTTTAATTGTCCTGGGGCATCCCCTGTCTTCTCGGCAAGGAAAAACTCCAAAAACCCAGTGGGAGAAATGAAGAAACCTTGGGAAGATCCACTCGTAACGAGCACATGAAGGACCATTCATAACGAGCACATGAAGGACCATTCGTAACGAGCACATGAAGGACCATTCGTAACGAGCACATGAAGGACCATTCGTAACGAGCACATGAAGGACCATTCGTAACAAGCACATGAAGGAGGGATCCACTCCCAAGAACAGACAGGCTGGATGAGGGGGTGCAAACGTTTGCATGATCTTGATTTCCAGTAAGAATGCAGATCGCGAAAGCAGGCCCCCACTCCAATTCCCTGGCCTCAGGCAGGAGGAGTCAGAAAAGTTACCACAGAGACAGCTGACTTGCGGCGGCCAACCTTGTCCTGTGGAGGTCACGTAATTTCCAGTGGAGCAGTGGAGCTCCAGTAGTCACGTAGCTCCATCGGCTGCAGCCAGACCCTTGTCACATGCTCACACGTAGGGCTACCACTTCAAATGTCTCTAATACTAGTACACCTAGAACTACAAGTATGAAGCACTTCCATCTGCAACCGATCTTAAAGGACTCACTTCCAAAGCCCCATGACCAGTCCCCAGTAGGGTGGCCAGATATTCCACATTAAACTGGAATGAAAATGGGAAGGGTAGCCAGATATTTTCCCACATTGAATGGCTAAACTGTTGGTTTGTAAAAGTATACTGTGGACTAAAGAGCATTGAGGTGATAAACAATTACGCTTTTTAATTGCTTCAGTCACTATAGAAAGTTTGTGTCAATGGCTTTGCGGAAATCCACAGGCACATGGGTCAGAGGGCTCAAAACTGGGACTGCCCTGAGTAAACTGGGATGTCTGGTCACCATTCATCCTAATGAGAGCCAGTTCAGATCTCCAGCAGGTTACGCTTTAGTAACTTGGAAAACAATGTAAATGAATATTACCAAGGCATGTTTACATGTTTTGCTTGATATTATCTATATTAACAATTCGTTTTTCCAGTGGGTTTCCTGGATTGTTCAACTGCTAATTTTGGGGTCCCAGCCTGAAAGTTTGGGAACTCCTGTTCTAGAGGTTCTGAGCTTTCAATTATGCCTGCGGATGTATAGTTTGTATACTATCAATGGGCATCTTAAGGCTACTCTGTATTAGCTGTAATTGCAGTGGCATTTGTTGTTAGTTGTGTATCCTTCATAGTCTGTATTTAAGCTTGAACTGCCATATTTTGCTATAGTACTATGTCCAGTCTTTTTGTCTGTTTCCTGAAAAACTTATTTTGCTAAACAAATCATAATCACCTCACAAAAACCTCATAGGTGAAACGAATGTCTCTACAAACGCATTGACCTTTATATCTACAGTGTGCCGTACATGCATCACTGTTACTTAGGCACATTGTTTTTGAGAAACCACTTGGCCCGTCTTTTGCACCAATGTGTGTCATGTGTAGAGAAAGGATCATCCAAAACTAAAAGCTTCCCGTGAATCCGGCTCCACTATTATCCTCGGAGAATACTTTGAAGAAAGGAGTACATTATGTTCGGGGATGACACAGTGAGTGCCACAGACCGGGAGTGAACACCTCTGCTCACTGACAGATGATTCACACAGACCTACACGTAGCATATCTAGGCTGAGCTCATCAAGAATGCTTATGTGCCATGGTTTAGAGTTCAAGGGAGAATCGGGCCCTGACTTGAGCCCTTTCTGTGTGCACTTTCCACACTGCACTGAAAATAGGATAATAATGTAAACCAATATGCTCATCCGCTGTTGGCCTCTGTGTGGTTCCTGCGCTGGTTCAAAATCCAAGCCTCTGCCATGGGCTTTCTCTCTGGGACTCGCACCATTCAGTTTTCTGTAAGCCCCTTTTGCCAGTCTCTAGGATACCAAACAGTTACCGTAGCAACCAGGCTGGCTGGCCATCTCCACAGAGCTCGCAGCCTGGAGGTCACCTGACGAGCCATCTCCACACTGATTGGATGCCCTCCTTTGGCCACGTCTATTTACATGCTTCCGCTTCAAAAGCAAGGGGCCCCCAATCCCCCCATCCGCTAATTTTCATACATTTATTTACTCTCCCCTTCCCCCTCCTATTCTCCAATACAAAACTAAACTGTGACTGAAATGACTTCCATCTAGAGTTACGATGTGAGGCTATAGCATTTTAAAATGGAGGAGCTTTGTCATCCGTTCACGCTGTAGGAGGTATTTACTATGCATCTTACAAACATGGAGGACTCCTCGTAGCTATGTTAGATAACTGCTGAGGAAAGGTCACACTGAAAAACATTTGTTGTAGATTATGTAGACCATAACAAAGTCTAAAAAGATCACATACTTATTTGCATGAAGAAATAAAGAATATAATATAAGGCTGCACAATATATTGCTAAATGACCACAGTATCTGTGTAGCAAAAAGCCACTGAGGCCTTCTATCTGACTGAGATTTACAACCATAACAGAGTGTTTAAATAGTTTAGTAAACCATCACAATAACACTGTTATTGCCGTATTCAAGACTATAATCCAATTTAGCAAATTTGTCTCATAGTGTGCAACCTTAATACCGTATCAATTTCTGTCAAAAACTTCAACTCCAAATGCATATGACAAATGCTGGCAAACAGCACTCATTGTCCTTGCATGTTGTACTTTGGTATCTTACAATTCTTTCTGGAGATGTATCTTCCTATGTAGTTCCTAAGTTCCCAAATGCTCCTGTGGCAACTGGGAGATAAAACTGTTTCCAGTGTGTCATACATTTTCCCCCGAAGTAGATATTGGTTTCTCCGAGGGAGTGCCTTGCATCATATCCAAAACATTTTCAACAGCGCCTGTCTGGCCGATCTATCTGGGCCGATCTATCTGGGCCGATCTATCTGCATCTATTGATAATGACAATGTGGCACGTCGTATTTATGTAGCGACTTGGCTGAAATGCCCTGTCTGCATTAAGTACTATTCTGGATATTCTCTGGCTGCCTTCTGCTCTCCAGGACTGCTGAAAGGCTTGCTGCCCAATTAGTACATTGGAATTATTCTCTGATGCTGTGAGTTGTGAGTGGTGTGAAATGTCAGAATACTGAAATGAGTCTCTAGTGCTAAAAGGAGATCATGACCTGACATGCCCCTAGAGGATCTCCTCTCAGTCCACATGCTGATCTGCCTTTGTTTCTGTCCCCTGTCTTCTAATATAAACAACATTTTCAAACCATAAAAATAAAAAGCAAACAAAATAAATTGAAATATCATCAAAATCATTGAACCCAAATAGTTAATGGCCTAT
The DNA here is from genome assembly GCA_900303255.1 of Lesueurigobius sanzi. Lineage (NCBI taxonomy): Eukaryota > Metazoa > Chordata > Actinopteri > Gobiiformes > Gobiidae > Lesueurigobius > Lesueurigobius sanzi. The sequence continues at coordinate 23,110 of OMNZ01058424.1, read as the reverse complement.
AGTTCTATGGTAATGTCAGTTCAATTTCTACCATTCCCTCCTAAACACTAAAGTAATGTACACTGCAGCCAAGTCCATCCATCTTCTTCCACATCCCTGTTGCGGGGTCACACTTCACCAGTCCCTTATGGCTCCTCCTACAGGGGGTGTAGGAGGAGCCATAAGAGTCATTTGGGCGCTCAAATCCCTCCACCACATAAAGGTGGCGGTTCAAGGAGGTCAAGTAGAGCAGCACTTATCCAAAATGTTGCATGTGTCCTCAGGCTTTATGTAACTACCCTTGTGATCCGAGCAGGGCGGTAGTGAGAATTGAAGACTCCTTTGTACAGACTGTTAAAAGTGCAGCAGTGCGGCTTGCTTTGATTTCAGCTCCATAACCGGCCACTCTGGCCCTTCTATCAGAAGCTTTTATGGCGGATATGTGTTTGTTGTAGGCAGTAGCCAGTGTGTGTTGAGATTCAGAGCCAGGTGTGTCAGGAAAAGCAACTCTCTGCTAGAGCTACAGTAAATATAGATGAAGTGTGAAAAGAGACTGATACAATGATACAGTGGGAGTGCATTAGAACAAATGTATTGAGTTGTGAAGCATTTAGAAAAAAAAATGGTGAAGATATAGTACATTGTTGTTATTTCCAACTAATGTAACTGTTGTTACTGTGAAGCACTTTGGTCAACTGAAGTTGTTTTAAAATGTGCTATACAAATAAACTTGAATTGAATTGAATTGAATAATTTGGGGAAACTGAATGTAGCCTATAGGCAAAGGTTTAATTAAAGTGACAAGAAGTAAAATGGCATCTAATTACACTCAATATTGCATTGAGAGTGCCATTTCAACATTCAGTGCAATGGTTTATCTTCCACAAGTAATGATAGAAGTCTCAAATTCCAGCACATTAATAATGTGTATTACCATTCCTATAAGCACATTTTCACTAGAATAGTAACATTTATCCTGCCCAAATTCAATTCTTATTTTTACTTTTTATAGGCCTTTTTATTTAGGCCTATTGTGTGTGGAGAGCCTGAGCTGTGGAGTGACATACTGAGAGATGTGCCAGATCCAAAAGCATGATGGTGAATAAGAAATGCCAGAGCAGCTCAGGTGCATAGATGCCTCGTGTGGAGGAGTTGGAAGTGGCAGCTGTAGGCCTGTTTTAAGAATGGCTGTTGACAAAGACAGATGGAGGCCCGGCTGGAGTGTGCGGGTGTAGGCAGCAGTGGATTTATGTCATCTATTGGAGCCAGGCAAACGTACAGTGTTTAGGAGTTATTATTCACTGACATTTGTTAATTATATAGAGGAATAAGTACTGTTTAAGTGACGTGCATTGCCCTTGAGAATAAAATGGTTTCATTATTGGCTTCATTCATTATTCAAGCATGAGCCAAAGATGCCACTGATCATCTCCACAGCGCACACAGCAATTTCCTCTGTTGACTCAAGGGTAATGGCCGCACTGTTTTTTTTTTTACATATTTCTTTTCCCTCAACGTGTAGAAACAAATCTCCGCTGACTTTTAGTTGTGAAGTGACTGTGTAAAATTAGGGAAGTTGACGGGGTTCAATTCTGAACACAGAGAGCAGCTTGCTGACTGGGATAAACTGCCTCGAATTGCAACTAAAGCTGGACACACACTGGAGGATTTTTAGCCAGATTTTTAGTCTGAGGAGGCGTGGCTCAATTAAAACGTTCTCTCATGGCATGATCTGTGGTGGGACTCCTCATGTGTGTGTGTGTGTGTGTGTGTGTGTGTGTGTGTGTGTGTGTGTGTGTGTGTGTGTGTGTGTGTGTGTGTGTGTGTGTGTGTGTGTGTGTGTGTGTGTGTGTGTGTGTCCTCATGTCTGTCCTTAAGTGTGTGTGGTCTGTGCACAGATCTTTAGTCTCAAAAGATTAAAAATCCTCTAGTGTGTGGGCACCTTTACTTGTCCAAATTCATTGAAAACCTTTTAAAGCAGGGATCTTCAAACAGTAGCTTGGGAGCCAGCCCTTTCCAAGTAGCTTGCCAAATGCTTTCTACATTTCTACATACACTTACTGAGTCAAATTTTAGATGCATTTTTTGTTGTTCTGATCAAAACATCTCCAAACATTTAGATGAATATTGCAAAGTATAAACCAGAAACTGTCATTTTCTTTTATTGCATTGACTGATCATCTTGGTAGTATGGTATTCATTTATTTTGATTGAAAATAAGATTTTTAAGCATGATCTTATCCATTGTTGCAACAAGAACATTGGACTATAGTAGCAGTCTCCAACAGGGCTAATGCCATACATGCATTGGGTCCATATCCAGCCTGAGCACACATGTGCCCATGAGTAGACAGTTCACCCCCATTACCCACCCTGGCGAAAAGTATGTGTTCACTGATAGGAAAAGAAGTACTTCACCATTAGATCCAACACATCAGTGCCTCCACATTGCTTTAGGAATCGTCCATGTGGCCGACAGCGGGAGTGATTCTGTGATTTGTAGCTGCGGTGGTGTGTGTTTTGTGGAGTGGTCGCTGTGTGTGTGGCTGAGCTGGGTGTGGTCGCCAGGACGTCCTGCCGGTATAGCGTCGGAAGCACAGCTGGAGCACACCATAGACCTCAGCCTCGCCCCTGCCATCTGTGTTAGAGATCCACCGGGGCAGTCTGCAGGAGGCCAGAACAACAATTAAATATTTCATCACTTCCATTATTCAGCGAGTGCAACAGACAGAGCGGGGAGGCGGAGGGGAGGCGGAGATAGAGGGAAGAATGTGGTCGTCCCAGTCAGCCAGAGCTTGGGCCGCAACCGAACGTTACTTTTGTATCGGTAATGTCATATGGAATGAGGATTGGAGCCATAAAATTAAACGTTTATTATGTTTATTAGGCGGTGACTTGAACGCAGAATGACCAAAGAATCAAGCTAGAGAAAAGCCTATGTGGTTTTCTTTTTATTACTTATTTCATTAGTTTAAAACACAAATACAATTGCCCTTCATTAACCTAAAATCATGCATGAAAAAGAGCTGAATGGAGTAATTTAGGGTATGAGTATAAGTATAGGTAAACCAATAATATACCATTTTTATTTTTGTAGATTATGGAAAATTGTTCTCTTCATTTGGCCTATCCTTCAACCAGAGCCACAGGAGCTAAGATCTTGGTCAGGAATATTGTTGCTGTTCCAGTGGATATTCAGACGACGGCCCAATGTAAGGAAGAGGGGCGGAAAAAAAGCATGGGATGGGGTAATAGAGAGAGGCTGAAAACTAGAGACAGATTCTTGGGAAACGAGCCTGGTCACTATGGCAACTGCTGCTGCGAGTCACATGATGCGGAGGAGTGAGTGAGCGGAGAGAAGAGGGTGGGGCGTGCCAGCAGACAACAGAGGACGGGAGGATAGAGATGCTAATGAGGTGGAAGGGGAACGTGTGGCCGAGGTGCGGGTGGAGTTGCCACGGAGATGTTGGCTGGCATCGGCAAGAGACATCTGCACGGGCACGACTGACCAACGGGCGGGCGGCGGGGCGCTGGCGGGACGTGATCGAAAGACAGGCCAAAAATAGAAGAGCAAAAGGTTGGAGGCAGCGGTGGAGCAGTGAGAGAAGAGCGTGAGCAGATTGTTGATAAAGAATGCCAGTCATGGTTTTTCAGCTCCGCGTCTGATTGGCCAAGAGTGTCTCTGACGTCAAACGCACACATGGTCCTAAGCTGCATCTTACCTGGTCCATTTGACAAGTGTCCACAATGGCTTTTAGTTCTTACACGGCCTCAGTTCTCCAGTTTATCATCATTTCATCAGATGAATGAAGTTTGTTTAAAGTGTAAACACAAAACGCCACCCACATTTGCAGCGCCAAACTTCTGTCAAATGTAGGCAGTGATTAGACGACCCTTTAGAGAGGACAAGCGCAGAGGAGGGGGGGGGGGGGGGGTTGCCCGG
>OMNZ01058424.1:8284-19168 GCA_900303255.1 Lesueurigobius sanzi | reverse complement strand
GGGGGGGGGGGGGGGGGGGGGGGGGGGTTGTCACGAGGATCAGTGGGTACAGTCAAGATCAAGATTCAACATTTCTTTTATTTGTCCCCAAGGGGAAATTTGTCTTGGACACACAGGCTGCCACATACAAACACACATTATGAGACAATTCATACAGCTCCATACAAAAACACATTACTCATCTCCTGCTCTAAGGAGAGCAGGAGATTCACTGATATGGGGAGAAATGAGCTCTTATACCTGTTCAGGTATTGCTTTTTGTTTTCAACTGGAACCCTGTAGCGGCGTCCAGATGGGAGCAGCTCATACTGGGAGTGCAGCACATGGGAGGGATCGGAAATCATTTTTCTTGCCTTGATGACAGTCTCCTCAAATATCAGCTGCAATGGTGGATATTCTTTTACTCCCATCACTTTTTGAGCAGTGCGCACCAGTCTACCCAGTTCAGATGTATTTTTCAGTCAGTGTCACAGATAAACACAAGAAAGTTTCATGCTGTTGTGCTATCGTCTCTACAGAACGGTCCTCATGATACACACCTGATGATGTTTGGATGCATTGCTCACTCTTTCTCCTCCTCATCCTACTGGGTAGAAATGAGCCTCTGAGGGGATCACTGAGGGGTCATGACATCGGCATGGACCTTTATTACCTTAAAAAATCAAAATTGCAGTTCACCGATTTGTCTTCAGGGGCAGCACTCACACAAATGACTAGTTTACACTGAAGTTGCAAAAATTGGGCAGGAAACCAGGGCCAATCCTCCAAGGATGTCTCATACACAGTTAATAATCAGAAGAAAAGCTTTAGTCATTAGTTCCCCTTTAAAACCTAATAGTGAAATATGGCGTAGTAGTACTTGCATGAGTGAATCATATCACTCCAGAAGTTTCATATTCATCATGTTGATTTTCAATTAAATGAACTTGCTGTACCTTAAGCCTAAACAAGTCATGCATCGGTTGTTGCAGATGGCACTAAATTACTCAGCCTTGTAATAGAATAATTAAAAGATAGTGGATTAAGTCAGGTAGTTAATATTGCTGATGAATGACTCTTGAGACAAGTGGCACTGCACACTACAGCCATGAATGCAACATCAGCATCCCTAAACAAAGTAGCTCCGACATAAATAATTGCGTCTCTGTAAATAGTAGTTATATTTGATTGCATGCACTGCAGGTAAGTTTGTCTTTGTCAGAGTTCTTCGACAAAGACATAACGATATCTTCTTCTGTCTGCCCTAAAGATGTCTAACGAAACGCAAGGTATGCTACCAAATATGTTTTGTGATGAATCCAGAGCCGAGTTGAAGCTGCTTAGCGGCGATGTGGAGAGGGGAGAAGGCGCTTATGCAAATGGCATCTTGCAGTAACTGGGTTATTGCAGCACATGGCAAGCCCTGTCGCCTAATTAAACATCACTCTGCAATGTGCATACAACTGCTATTTATGGTATTTCATTAATATTGTGGCGGCACCAAGCAGACCAATGGGCAGAACATCATTATATTGACTAGAAGAAGCAAGGCTTTACCATCTGTGTAGGTTCTCAGTCGTACAGGAGTTGTCCACCGTAGACAAAATCTTTGCCTACAAAATCTTTACCATTTTTATATTTGCAAATTGTATGACATTTGCATTAGGATTCCCATCTAATTTTGGATTTAGCATTTTTGCCAAGAATTTTCTTATTTAATAAATAATCCTTCTTACTAAAGCATCAAAGAAGTGTTTGAGTGAGATGACAGAGAGATGACAACCTGGACAGACCTTGGACAAATGCAGAAAGTGTTCATTTGGAGCAATGAAGAAAACCCCATAGATATTAAGCATTACATAATGACAGGCATCATCTCTAACCCAAGTTTTTTTTTTTCCTGACAGTGACATTTCTTTCTTGGAGACTTGATTTTGCTTCAAAGAAAACAATAATCTTTCCCGCCATATTATCGCATGACCTCAAAAGCATTTGGGGCCTTCCTCGACATCCTTGACCTCAGCTGTGGCTTTTAAGTGTGTCTGTGGCCCTCTGCCCAGCGCTTTATAAATGGCAACTCTCTCCTGTCTACATGCGATACAGAATCAGCCTTGCTTCTTGGTGCTCCATTTGTATTTCACATAGTCTGTCAGACTGCAACTGTTGACAGGGGAAGATGGAACATGGCTCAAATGCATTTACGTCCAGTAAAATCCCCTGGAGAGGGAGCAACGCTTTGCACCAGATGACAGATGGAGAGCACCAGTGTTTTGGAACAAGACAGAGTTAGACATGTACATGCCCAATGTGATATCACTTCAAAGATTGACCACAATGTTAAGATTTCCTTTATTGTACGTCATGCCATTAATACATTTGTAATGAAAAGTTACAAATATAGCACAAATCAGAGGGAAGGAGTTTTCAAATTAAAATAATGCATAAAAAGTTAGTTTGTTGTGCTGAAGCGAACGGTAGAGTAGTGGCTAGCACTGTCGCCTCCCTGTAAGAAGCTTATGGGTGTGATTCCTAGGACCTGGCAGTTGTGATCTCCCCGTGTCTGGGTGGGTTTCCTCCTGGCACTTTGGTTTCCTCATGAAGCCTCCAGTAGGGCTGAAACAGCTAATCGATTAATCGTCAACTAATCGATTATTGAAATAGTTGTCAACTATTTTAGTAATCGATTAATCGTTTCTGGGATATACAGACTCAGACAGAGTAAGAATTACATCAAAATTTTGTATTTTTTGTGAAAAAACTATGTTGACTCTGAAGGCATTGGTTCTAGAAGTTTTTTTTTTTGCAAATATTTTTGCTCTGATTGTTCCAAATCTTGGATCATAATCTAATCCGAGCAGAAAGAGGACTCTCTCGCTCTCACTTTTACAATCCCAGAGTGAATTTTAGAGGTTCTTAGCTTTCAAATGAGGAATGACATGTGGAACTTGTACAAAGAGCATCCTACAAACATTACCTTTAACTTTACTCCATCAAGACGTCCTCAAACGGTGTCACTTTAGCTTCATGTGCAAAAAGCTTTTAACAATTACACTTTCCATGCACCTTTTTGCACCAACCGATTAATCGTTTACCTAAATAATCGTTAGTGACAGCCCTAGCCTCCAGCCAGATAATCCTGACCAAGATTCTGTCACCAAATTTGCAGATGGGTCCCCAGACACTCCTTTGTGGTTGCTATCTGCTCCTGGCAATTGTCATTGGTTGAAGGATGGGTGAAATGCGGAGGAGAAATTTCCCAGGGAGCAATAAAAAGTGTAGATAAAACTGCAAAAAAAGAAAGAGAAAATATCTCTGTGACATGAAATTGTGCCATAACATTTTAGTCTTCTATATGCATTTTGCCCATACTGCACTCCTTGATTCACGTGATTTGCATATTTTAAAGAACAATCGAGGTTTAACCTGATCACCTCAACACAGAGCTGAAGAATGAAGACTAAGAACCATTGGAATATTGCATCAAAGGCTTGCCCCTAAAATGTAGTTTCAGTACATTTTTGGGTTTTTTTGTAGATAAAATGCCGTGTTTACACTTTGTTTGTGTTCCTTTTTAAAGCAATGTTGTCTTAAAGTTGTACCCGCTCCGGTGTGATTGGATATAGATCGACTACAATAGACGGTATGAGTGGGGTGATTGGCTATTGAGGGAAGAGCTGAGGTAGATGCTGCAGAAAGGACACACATGGAAAGCGAGAAGCATATGAAGGAAAAGGCTGATCCGGATGATAACAGTGATGATGGCGAGCTGATTGCCTATTCAATGTCCGGCTGAGAGTGTGGAGCCAGCAAAACTGGAGCGAGTCTGTCATTAGCCACAGTCAGCAGCAGCAGCACACATCCATTCATTCTGGACGGCGGGCATCAACAGCTTAACTACCTCTACTTTGCAATGTGTCTAACCTGATGTGAAAAGGGTTTGCTTGTCTTTGTGAAGAGTGCCGGAATTACTCTGTGAAGAAACCCAATTGAGAGTGTATCAGTGGAAATATGGTTATTATTTATGTGATTAACACACAATGGGCTGAAAGAACAGAAATATAAGAGATGTTTTGTATGCTCACACCTTAGCAATTAGTAAATCACTGTCTTTGGCATGCAAACATTGGGTCTTACTATGTTAAATGTATCTAAGCTGTCCCCTATAAATGTTCTAAAATGCATGTAAAACTTGTAATAGTGTCATAGTTAATATTTCAGTCTTCTCCAAATTGTTTACGCTCCTTGACATATCTTGTGTACGAAAGGAAGTCTTTATTTTACAACATAGAGCGCGTGTAGATTTTACCGACATTGTGCAGCCCTAATGGTGACCGAGTTAAAAACGGCTTGGTAGCAAGGTTGAGAGGGGACATGGGGCCTGACTGTGTCGAGATGAAAGGGGGAACCTCAGGAAATATGATACTGCCATTGCTTTGTTTAAAATAAATGAACACAGAGCGTGACGCCAAAGAATCGCAGATACTGTAGATAGTTGCATGTCTGCATGAGCTGCAAAAGATGGTGCGGATGGACGTCAAAGAGACAGTCCGACATGATGAAAGTGTCATTAATGGCTTGAGGAGGTCACAGGGGTGCAGTAGTGGTACTTAGCAATGAGCCAAATGTCTGCTGAAGATGACCGCCAGAACGACCATGAACGTTACCAGTGTCTTGGTTTGACAAGCCTTTTCTGCGCCCTGAAAATAAATGCTTCAAGAACAAGACAGTGGACAGTGTAGACAGTGTTTTTAAACTGTAGACATGCTATTGCTTAGGTCAGGTGTCTTGAAAAGCTGGGGGATAATTGGAGCCGGAGCGGTGCAAGTGTGCATGCAAGTGGCTGAAATACAGTACGGGTGCAAGATCCTTAGTTATTGTGTTGCAACACTGTATTTCACCTGTGTGCATCATCCAGCCCCACTATCCACCCACTCCTTTTAACGTCATTATATAGCCTATTCGTTGTGTTTATCGGAATCTCTGGAAAGTCTAAATGAGTAGGTTTTGATTCCGTAGTAGAGACGTATCAAGGCAGTCCCGTGTGTGTGTGTCAAGCTGCCAGAGTTTTAATCACTTTGGGCACCAGAAGCATATGCACAATGTCAAAGCCTCCAAAGCGGCGCAATCTGCTGTGATCTCTTCCTGATTGCTTCGTACACGGTTAATTTCTCAGTTACATTTTCGAGCTGTAATTTCAACTCGACCTCTCCATCCACTAATATCCAGAATATCGGGTTGAAATGACAGTGGGAGAGAATAGCAAGCCCTTTATTCTTTTGGACCAAAAATAGATGGTGTTGTTCCAGCGGCGATGATACACAGGTGTACTGTTGCATACGCTAATTGGATACTTGCACAGTGGAAAGTACAGAGTTGTATTGGTGAGTCAGATGTTTAAAGTAATGCATGTGAGGACAGTGTACTTCACATACCATGGTCCCATATGAACAGTGTCATCCATGGGTCCGAAGTGATGAAATGTGGGGGCTGTTGCCCTGGCAGTTTCAACACAAAATGTTCCCTCTGGAATGGTGAAAATCGTTCTAAATCACTGGCACAAGAGGAAAAAGTCATGTGAGAGATTAAATTGCCCCCAATCCACTCAATACTTTCATTTTGCAGCCTGAAAAAACCCCTGATATAGTTGAAGTGTGGGACGTTTCGATCTTAGTCCAAAGATCAGCTTAATAACGACTTGAGCACGTCTTGGCTCCACAAGCGTGCTCAAGTCATATTAGAGGAAACGGATGAAGACTGAAGAATTTTTGCCTACGATGGACAACTCCTGTACGACTGAGAACCTACACAAACCCCTAAAACCCAAAACTCTATTTTGTTTTTCAGGTTGGCTTTGATATTGTAGTGCAATGACAGACAAGACTGATAAGATTGAACAACAAGACTGACTGAAAAGCCCAAATCCTGTTTAATAGGGCATTATCAAACTATTAAATAAATTGGCTTATAACAAATTGTTTTCAAAATTAATAAGCTTATTTCTATGATTGAAACCTTGTTATAATAATAAATATTTAAGTATAGGCTGTTTTCTTGAAACTGACATTTAAAACAAATGTAATCAGTATTCACATTGGTCTGGGTCTGATCTCAGTGGCCGCGAGACATAGGTTGAACTTCATCCTAGCCATTCAGCGAGCGGGGGAGGCGGGTGTTGTGGGTGACGTCATACATCACGAGCAAACCCTAGCGATTGGGTAAAATCAGAGCCAATCATTTCAAACTTAAAAAGGAGTTGACCCCTCCCACCTGAAAACAGAGCTCAATTGTGAAGATCCACACCCTTTGTACGAAATGAGTGCGAGGGTATGGTAAGACCAGGCTAATATTGGCCTGTTTGGCTATTCCATCCCCCTTCTTAACGGTGTCGGACCATGTTATATAACGGCCTGCATCGCTTGATATGATTCAGTGAAGCCGTGGTGTTACAAGCACAGCCAATAAAATGTTATAAGCAGGAAGGTCAGGGCAATGGTGTCCTGGCAGTGTTACACAGACCAGGAATGATCATGTGCTGCCGGATGTTAGTTCTTGGAGGAGAAATCAATAAGCATAAGAGTGTTTGGGAGAAGTGGGGTGAGGGGCTGAGATTAGCTGCTACACAGTGATACAGAAGAGAGTGAAGCCTTGCCTTGTTTGCTCATACTGTAACTGTGTGGCTTTACCCAGCAACGCATTCGATATTTGACTGGATGACTGACTTTGCATTTGTATATGGCTTTGGCTATTCTTGTTTTATCCAATTACATAAACCTACCTTATACACAGGGACTCCATGATGATGATGTTTGCGGCAATTACGCCAATACAACATCATTAGCGTTGGAAATTAGCACAATAATGGCCCGTTGCATAAGGACCTGAGGAGCTCTTGATCCACTAACCCTGTGCCCTTGTGGTTTGTGTCTTCAGGCGGACGCAAAGATGGTGTGTGATGTGGTCAGTCGCATGGAGGACACGGAGCCTTATTCTGCTGAGCTGCTGGGCGCCATGATGCGCCTGTGGGCCGACTCGGGCATCCAGGAGTGTTTCAGCCGCGCCCGGGAGTACCAGCTCAACGACTCCGCGCAATAGTACGTAACACTTCTACCCACTCCCTCTTGAGCATGTGCTCTAGCATATCTTTATGTATTTTTTTCATAATCAAACACACAACACTCTCACCGCACACTTTATATCTTCTTTCAGTTTTTCAACATCTGCCTTTGCCAAAATCCACGACAACAAAGCTACAAAGCATGCACCTCAAAAACGTATTAAAAAACTCAGTGAAAGCTTTCAGTCCATTGTTGCATGGTTATCAGCAGGGCTTAATGCCTGGTAGATTTTCAATTTGGCTAGTAATGCCTTTAGTTCCACGAGCCACGTGGGCCCTTGGATTGCATAGAGGTTATGCACATAACAACAATATGGCATTCCATCATTGAGTGGACATATGCCATACTGTTGCTATGTTAACTGATGCTGTGTGCATAACCTACTCCTGCAGATGATATATCACAGTAATGAGCCAAATAGTCTATATTTTGAATGGTGAAAAGTCCTTAAATGGTGTCCATAACAGGACAAAGACTCAAACGGCCTGAATTACGAGTGTAGGCTACGCCAAATTTGGTACACAATTTGGAATATTGCTTTAAAGAGCAGTTTACTTGTGTAGGCTCCCAGTCATCCAGGAATTTTCCATAGTAATGAAGATTTTCAAATCAAAATCTTTACAAGACAACACATTACAACAATATACAAACCATATTTTTACATTTCTAAACCAATATAGTTTATAGCCAGAAATGTAATTTTCCATATCAAAGACCAATGAGCAAAAAGGTTGTCAAGCCCTGGTAATGCCCGATAATCTTTGTAATTATACAATTATCAATGACGTATCCAGTCAATTTACATATAGTAATTGTTTTCAGACTGTTTAATGTGAGGATGTCACACCTGCAGATCAGAGGCTGGAGCCAGGGGTGATTGCTTTGCATTTTGATATAAAACACTCTCCTTACACACATAACACACACATAACACACACATAACACACACATAACACACAGACACTCAAGCAGCCACACAAACAAGCACACAGGGCTCTCTACAAACAATGAATACAGACATTACCATTATAAGAATATAGAATCAAATAATAATAATAATAATAATAATAATAATAATAATAATAATAATAATAATAATACAAATTAAAGATACTAAGAATTACAAAAATGACAATAAATGAATAAATACAAAATACAAAGCATGTATAATAATAATAATTAGAGTGAGATTGATGAGAAGGCGACAGAAATGAAAGATTTTTGCACTGAAAATGTTTTGTCAGACACATATACAGTATGTATATAGTAGTATACAGTTTTTTTCAGTGAATGTGGCACAAAATTTGATTCCCAAACATGTTTTTGAAGGAATGAATGTCATCTCCATCATCATTTGGTTTCATCTGGTTTAACCCTCTTAGCTCTGGTCTAGTCCAGTTTTTGTCCCGTTTTAACCCGGTTTAGACCTGATTTAGACCCTGTTTAGTTCTTGTTTATCACTAGTTTTAGTCCCGGTTTAGCCCATAGACCTGGTTTCGTCCAGTTTTAGCCCTTTTGGTTCATTTTAAAAAGAAGATCTACACATAATATGAAGTTTTTAGTCATCCGTCCGTTGTTGTTGATTATTGTTTGGGGAATGGTGGGGGTTTGTGGATAGTTCACGAGGCAATCAAGGACTCATGGCCTGCCACTGGAGACCAACTATCCTGTACTGTATCCAGCTCCCTGCGTCAGTACAGAGATGGGCATGTGTTTGCGTGTCGCTGCACCTGTCCAGAGTGCAAAGTCCTGATCGATAAACACACCAATAGCCCCCCGAGGCCTAATCCCCTCCTAAGAGAAACATGCAACTCTCGAATGCCCGAGTATTTATGTATAATCTCCTGAATGCCATCATACATTGGCTATTACAGCCTGCAGTCAATCACCATTTCAAGCTGTAGCTGTGATTTATGCTGAGTGCTGGTGTGTGGGTGGAGAGCCTCAAAGGATGATGGGGGGGTGGAGTCATTCCCCTCAAGTGCCTCCGTGTACTGTGCATGTAGACCCTGTGTAGCTGTGCCCCATACATCCAGTGAAATGGCACCCTGACACAGAGCAGAATGGCCGCAGAGCCGTGTAAGGGGCATTAGGGCCGGTGTAGGCCTCAGTCTACTGTAGTATATGTCACTGTGAACGACTGTGGCTGTGTGTTTTATGTTAATGAGTTATTGGCTCGTAATGTGCATGCCGGAAAAGGTCACGTGAAAGCTCCAGTGCACCGCTTGCTTCAGCTCACAGGCATAATCGATGCTAGTCATTCTTATTGTATTCAGCCACATCGGTGGAGTATGATTTGTCATGTTTAATTGTCACTCAATTTCAGTGCAGTATGCCATCTGCTCAGCTGTATATTCAAAATGTGTGTCTGTGTTAAGAGAAAAAACAAAGAATCAAGGCCTTTTCTAACAAGCCTTTATGTGAATAGAGAATTGTGGTGTGGGAGGAGTGCCTTGGTTCTTTGTTTTTTCTGTTTCTGTTCCCCAGACGCCAAAGAGCACCTTCCCCAAAAAACTACGTTTGTAGTACTGACTTCCTGAGCACTTTGTGTCCAGTTTCCCTCACATGTGTATGTGAAGAGATCAGATGTCTATACAGTTTTTTTTATTGGTATGCTAAGAGACATTTATTTCATTTTAGTTTTATTTTACTCTAGTATTATTATTACCTGTTTGCAAACTTACTTTGTTCTTCTGACTTTTGCACCCCTGTGTGTGATCCTATCTTAAGAGTTGTTGTAACAAGTAAATTTCTCCATTGTGAGATCAACTATCTTACCTTATCTGTGTTGTTTATCATATGACTGCCTTTGACAATCGCCCCCATAATACATGTTTTAGACTGGGACTAATGTGACCAGGAACTAAACCACCTCGCCACCCAGCAGACCTGGCTTCTCCTGATTCAGTGGTCTGTGTGTCTGCGGTAAATGTCACATTAAAGATTGATGCACACTTCCTATTATGTGATGGCCTGTGGAGAAGAACAGGCCGGCCGACCAATGGAGTCATAGGACACGTATCACATGCTCCGACCACACTGCTCTGCACGTCCTTCCTTTAACCAAAATAAAAGCGGCTCATATTACAGTTTATGGATTTGTTTAGTGCTCTGGTCGTCGGTGGCAGGTGACGCTGGGGCTTTTAGTGGAGTAGGTAATGTACGTGTTCACGGGGGCATGAGATGTGGACTTGAATGCGGAGAGAGTCGTTCAGTGACAACCCCAGCCTGAAGCCACCTCTCTGCCCTCCACACTGACCTATTTACCACAATGCACATGTGGCTTTAATTTACATGCCAATACAGCGTCGCTCTGACCTTTATATACTGTATCCTTTTACACCATTAAATCACCCCTGGTTCACACACAGGCGTTTGACCACATAACAAATTCATTTAGGCCGTTATAGCTTGTCATAATCTTATTTGCTGTTGGTGCCTGTTTATTATGTAAAGTCAAATGCCTCATAAACCAGCGTGACTCATGTTGTGGTTTGAGTGCGTGACATCTCCGTTCATACTTTTATATCTTCTGGCCTACTGTCGCCAAGTGCCTAATGGTCCCCATAACCTGGAACCCCCTGAGTGATAATGACTAACATGTTGTGTTAGTGTGTTTTTGTGTTTTTGAATAAATTGTATAATAAATCAGAATCAGAATAGAATGTATTGCCATTGTCAATGAAGGTTTCACAGACTAGGAATTTTCTTTGGTGTTCTCGTGCAGCATGAAACATAAATGATAAACTATGGGGGAAAAAGGTATGAAAAATCTATAAAATTATAAGGC
>OMNZ01058411.1:0-15421 GCA_900303255.1 Lesueurigobius sanzi | reverse complement strand
TGCAGCAAAAGGGGGTTCCACAAAGTATTAACTCATGCTGTATGAATACTTGTGCATGCCCAACTTTTCGGTTTTCTATATTTTGAAAAAATAACAGAATCATGTATCATTTTGCTTTCACTTCACAGTTGTCTGTTACTTGTGTGTGAACTTTCAGTAAAAAAAAATCAAAATAAAATCTTTATGTTTATGGTTGTAAACATGACAAAATGCGCAAAAGTTCAAGGTGTATTAGTACTTTTGAGAGGCACTGTATACAATGTCATTGTTGCCAAGGTCAGGATCCCAAACTTTTCAAGTTGGGACCGTCCAAACTACCATGTAAACAATTCAGGATTCCCACTGTTTCCCAACATTTCAAATCAGGTTGAATAATGTACAGTATATATATTAGGGTTGTCAAAAAAATCGATACCTCAATACTAAATCGATACTAAAGCTGGTATCAAGAGGAGATATTCAATTCCTGTGGTATCTATACTTTTGCCATATCATGCTCCCTGATATATCCAGTTGGTAAAACATCTAAAAGATGGACACCCCAAACGTGAGGTAAAGTTAGCATGATATTCACAGATTGGGACTTCTGAGGTCAATAGCTCCTAAACCAATCAGTAGTTAAACATAAGCAACATACCATAATACTCAAGGTTTTTTTTTATCAGCGTAGTATCGAAATCGGTATAGAGTATCAAGTTTTTTTTTCCAGTTTTCAAATCGACTTTGAAATTTTAGTATCATTACAACACTAATATATAGATTTGTTTTTTCCTTTACTTTGTTATTTTATTTTTTATTTATTTATTGTTGTTTTTGTCATTTACAAATCATTCCAAAGTAAGTCAAATGAAACATGCAATATAAAAGACCCAAAAGTGTGTCAATTCTGCTCATTTACTGGCAAAGTTCTTTGGATAAAGAGCGAAATGTCCTACACGTCAGCTACAGAGTACAGATGAAGACTGAAGAATTTTTGCCTATGATGGACAACTCCTGTACGACTGAGAACCTACACACACATACAATATAACAGAATAAAGTCAGTGCATGTCCGGATGCAGCCAGAAGCCAAAGCTTACTGTGCCTTTGACAATTTATATTATATGCTGTTTAAAATTGATAATTACATTAAATATAGTGTAAAAGTTTTTTTCAAATCTGAAATCATCTTGGGGGCCCCAGGTCAGAGCATCACGGGTCCCAAACAACCACTTGAGAACCACTGGCCTAGGTTACACAATGGTATTTTTTCCACTGAAGTCATACTGATTTTTTTTTTTTTAAACCTCATCATTAATCACCATAATTGGTTGACTGTTAAACTGACAACGCTCAAAGGAAACAGTCGAAACAAATCAAAATAATATTTGTCAGGTAGCCAATTTTGTTAGATCTGATTAGAGTAATCGATTTGGTAAAATGTTGTGATATTATGACAATTGGCAAATGCTGCAATTGTTTAGGTAATATAATGTCATCTGCCAAAAGCAACAACAAATCTGCTTTTGGGGCCTGCTTAAACTAACCTGCTGGGTTTTCAACATTCTGAAATGCACCTGATTGTTGAATTTATTTAGCAGTTCATATTTCAGTCTTTGCTCAAATTTCTTGCTTTGATGCGTTTAAAAAGTGAACCACCTCACAAATCTAATGTTTATACATCTTCCAAGATAGTGCAGCCCAAGTGAATACCTTCGCTCTTTGTTGTGTAGGTGATGCAGCGCTGGAGTTTGAGGTGGAGGTAATCTCTGTTTTGCAGCAGACGCCATGGCAGAAGATGGTCAACGATGTGTTCCCTGTCATGTGTTTGGCTTTGGTTCCTACACTGCTCGGTTTGGTGGGACTCTATCTGTACAAAAAGGCCAATGCACAGAAACAAGGCAAGAAAAAGGCAAAGGACAAGAAGAGCAAGAAGAAATAAAACCCCAAATGCTATTTAAATAAAGTTTTTTTTAATGTATTTTATTGTGTGAGTGGCTGTGTTGAATCCTACTAAGCATTGTATTTTTTTTTTTTATTCTTAAAGCGTTTAGGAACAAAAGCTTAAAGCTTAAGATCATGGGTCTGTAAAAGGTCAAATTAGCCTCAATACTGTATATTTAGGGCGACAGTGGTAGAGCGGGTTATTTCATGATTGGAACGTGGGGGGTTTGAATCCCGGCTTCTGCAGGTGCAGACTCTCATTGCGTTCTTGGGCAAGACACTTCACCCACAACCCATATGAATGTCGTGTGAGAGTGATTGGTTGGGGGTGGTCGGAGGGGCCGATGGCGCACATTGGCAGCCTCGCTTCCATCAGTCTACCCAAGGACAGCTGTGGTGACAATAGTTGCTTACCACTACAAAGTGGTACAGTAAGTATTGTAACTATTGTACTATTGTAGGGGAGTGAATGAATAATGACAGTGTAGTACTTTGAGAAATTTGTGACAGGCTTGTAAAGTGCAATATAAATGTAAGCCATTATTATTATTATTAAATATTTTATGACAAACAAACCAAATACAAATCCATTATATATATATATATATATATATATATATATATATATATATATATATATATATATATATATATATATATATATAAATAGTAAAATAAGTTACTGCAGTTTCCAATAAAATATAGTTGAATAAGCATTAAATAATGCTAGTATGATGCTAAAATGACGATCAAACAAACAGTCTCAGGAAAAGGGCTCGGGACCCTCTGAAAAATATTTTGCGAGTGCGACTCACCAGTTGAGAACCACTTACTGTCACACTGTCCCAAGCACAGCCATGGAAAAGGATAGTGCCTGTGACGTCATACAATTAGCCTGGCAAGCCAGCCTGGCTTCCTCCATGTTTTGTTTTACCTGGTAAGATAATACATGGAGGAAGTCAGACTGGTGTGCCACGTTATGCAAATTGATTTGATCAAGAATTATTTAATTAAAGCCTTCTGTTTAAAACTGCTTTCCTAGGTTGTAGTAACACTTGATCTAATAACTAAATGTGTTCAAACGTGTCATTATATGTCAAGACAAGTGTCTTGAGATCACATTGCTGAATTCCTAATCAATTTGCAGTTTTTTACTTGTTTGAAAAACACAACTTTTTAAACTATTACTTACCTTAGACAGAAATCTCAATGAAGACTACAAAAGACAGTCGCGGTAATATTGTATCAAATAATTTGAATAGGAGTAGTATACAAAGAGAAAACAATAAAAGACTGTCATCTTATTTTTTTTAATTGAAAACCCTGAAGGCGGAGCGGATACGGGTATTTTTTGCAGGCCAACCTCTTCCGGTCCTCTTTCCAGCTTCCCGTGCAACATGGTGAGTGCGCCCAGAGAGGAGTGAAACATTCAAACGCTGAAACTGTATTTTTTATACGCATTTAAAACACACTGATTTCTATTTCGATTATATAATCCGTCAAATACACAATTAAGGTTTAATTTATCCGCAAAGTAACGCTGGAAAAGCTTTATATTTGGCCATGGCCTGCTGCTAGCTGTTAGCATGGCTAGGTTCTCGGATGCATGTGTTCACGAGAGCGACGGGCCGATTATAGAAATGACGGCTCTCTGTAGAGTCCATTGCCGTATTAAAGCTGTATTTTACTGTCCCACTTGACTAATTGCATAGTAATTCCAGCTTTTGGTCAAGAACCTCTTTAGTTGTCCGTTTAGTCAAGGCCGCAATTTGGTACCGACACTAAATGTGGTTTAATTTGAGAATTTGTCATCTCCAAGTTAAAAATGTAATTTGCTGAGAAGTTTAAACATATTTGTTAAAGACAGATATGCTTAGTATGTTATCTAGATATACATTCACTAATGTTTTTACCTGCATTTGTCATTCACATTTCAAATAAAAATTTGATTAGTCGAATATGAATGTCTGAATTTGGAAATTGGTGCTTCCTCTATAATTAGTGCGTCAGGCCAAATGGGACAATCTGCAGTTGATTTTATTAATCAGATTTTTCCTTTCAGACCAAGAAAAGAAGGAACAACGGTCGTGCCAAGAAGGGTCGTGGGCATGTGCAGCCCATCCGCTGCACCAACTGTGCCCGCTGTGTGCCCAAAGACAAGGCCATCAAGAAGTTTGTGATCAGGAACATCGTGGAGGCAGCTGCAGTGAGAGACATCACTGAGGCCAGCGTCTTCGAGTGTAAGGATTCTTTTCCCAAGCCACATGCTCATTGGCAATAATTGCCCGTTGCATAGTTGGTTCAGTTCACTAGTCTTTTTCACGGTCATGTTGGGACAAAAAACAGGGCTTTGAAGAATGTATTGGGCAAGTGGGTGTGCCAATTTAAGCCTTGATCTGAAGCCTGGCTCCAAGTAAATTGAATTTATGCAAATGTATGGCTTTTTACATTCTCATAACTTACAAAATCTTACACATGGTGTATTTCTACTTGCATGTGAAAGGCTTATGTTCAGTGTAATGCATTATCCAAAGCTAGTTCCCCCATGGGGTGGTGCAATTACGTAGTGAAACCCCACTTGTTCAATCACTAATACAGATGTTGAAAATCCAAAGAAGCTCTGAATGTCTCAACCACAATCGTATTTAATATTGACATCATGCTCTTCATTTTCAGCCTATGGTCTGCCCAAACTGTATGTGAAGCTGCACTACTGTGTCAGCTGCGCCATCCACAGTAAAGTGGTGAGGAACCGCTCATGTGAGGCCCGCAAAGACAGGACCCCCCCACCCAGGTTCCGGCCCGCTGTGAGTATCTACTTTCTATCAACTTTTATCAACATTTTACTGTTGGTTACTAATTCTTTCTTTCTTGCAGGCTGGTGCAGCAAGAGCGCCTCCCAAACCGATGTAAAACAAATTTGACAATTGAATAAAATCTTTTGAAAACTTTGACTGCCTTTTGTTTATTACAAATTTGTCTGAATGTGTAATTCTAAATTAAAAAAAACTATGGGACTAAATGTATCCATGGAATTGTAAAAGTTGTAGCAAATTGTTCAGTCTTGACCAACATTATGATCTTGCCTGGCAGTCAACGTCTAGCTGCTCCAGTGTTGACTGGAGTCTTTCCAGCTAATTGACATTTGGATGTGGTATTGACTAGATCATAAAACATTTGGGGAATAATGCAGATTAAAGATTACCCAAACTCGATGTACACAATTGAGTTGTATTTATTTTTTAGTTAATCCACAACATCCAGAAAATACATTTTCACTGCAGCTTTTACAAAGTATTTTATCTTCCCTAATCTAGTGGCTCCTTTGGTTTAAATGTCAAAACAAAACTTGTGAAATATGTGCAAGACTTATATAATGAAGGGAAATGAAGCGCATAAAGCAGGAGGATTTCTGGTTGTGTTAAAGGTACTCTTAAGTTATATTCTTGAATATTTGCTTTGGTGTAGTGAAAAGTCGATAGTTAAAATTCTGGGTCCACAACCAGACTGATTTTGATTGGCATTAAGATCACAAAATATTTGGTCATCCTTTCATCTGATGACAATCATGTAATGGTTGTATGCCTTTTATGCTTTATGGAGGAAATTATTTAATCCAACTTTATTTTATGCTGAGTTTGTGCCAATGTTTCATGTGGATAGGCCCCATAATGACAGGAAAACAGTATTAACCATTAAGCAGTTAAAGGCATATTTAACAGTTCTGAAAAGGAGGCCTTAGTTGTGTTTTGATAACAAGAATAGGTTAAAATACACAATATATTTATCTTAAAAAGGATCTAACAAAAAATAAGGGGCACTGTGGGTTTCAGTAGACACAATCTTTCACATGTTTTATTTAATTCCAAGATAAAGTAAAAGTAAATATCGCTAATCAAAACAATTCACTGAGCAACACACTGTACCATAATGATACATACTGATTGATATATTTAACAGTAAATCCCTTCTCCCACTTTTTAGATTGTCAGTGTTTCATGGCCATTCATTTGTTTTACTTATTTGATATGCTGTAATGAGATTGTATTGTTGATTTTCATTGATGCATTTCTGGAGAGCATTTTGGTCAACAGGCTGTTTTTAAATGTGTTATATAAAAAAAAACATTAATTAGGATACTTGGATCTATATATTTTTGGAAACTGGTTAGTGGAGTAGTTGTGATGTTATCTGCGCAATAACACACCAATAATGATTGTGATATTTTCCAAGTTAGATCACAATTAAACAGAACCAGATGCAACAGTGATAACAACTAATAAATTAAGAAAAATACGTCCAAAGTATCTCTTAAACTCTTCAAAGTAATTTTCAGATCAAGTATTCTTAAAAACAGTTTAATAACAATCATCATTATCTGGCAGGTTATCAGTGCAACAAAAAGCAATCATATTAAACAATATTATTTTGCGAAAACACAGCATCCACACACAAAGGCCTTAAATTGTACTTTCAAAATAATCACAATAAAGCAACATTTAGAAATTCATTTGATTAAAAGTGCATTTTCAATGGACAGCTTTAAAAACACCCTTCCGCCTTTTAAGTTTGGTCTGCACACATCAGGTCCTTAAATAAAGTTTTCCATTTCTTGTTCACAAAAATCGATTATAATATATTTCACAGATTTGAGGGAAAAGTGCTTTCAGAGCAAGGCATTAAGACTTAAAGATTTTATCACGGGAAAAGGGAAGCTAAGTTTCTTTTTACTATAAAGTGCAGATAGTTGAGATAATGGAAAACAGTCAATAAATGTGTTAAGATACTTGTCAGGTGCAAAATTTGTGGTTCAAGAGCAAGGCACGCTAAGGAAAGAACAAGTAGTAGTGTATTGACTCTTCATATAAGGAAATGTGTTTGATTTAAAGTGCTAACTACATATTGATTCATATTTTCATTCAGGCATTAAATAGTTTTTTAGGCAAGGGTACCAGCATACAAAGGCCACGTCAACTGCCACACTTGCTAATGCTTATACGTGCAAATATCTAGCCAGTCAATCAAATCATAACTCAAATTTACTTCTAAGCATTTAAGTGTGTGCCTAATCAAGTGGCCAGTGCATGTTTAATAAATAGTGCCATTCACTTTTACCGGTGCAAACCAAACTTAGGCAGGTCTCAGCTCCATATTACCTCTACATAAGAAACCTTTCACCACATCAACCGTCGACAATGTGCTCCCCGCGGACAATGTGCGAAGAAAACTCGTAGCGGTCTCGACTCCGATACCCGCAAATGTTACACTCAAAGGGCTGTCGGAAACCGTGGCAACCCATGTGGATGGTGAACATGACATGATCCAGGAAGAGCACGCGGCAGTGATCGCATCGAAAAGATTTGACAGCTCTCCCTTCCCCGTCGACCACACGAAAAGTCTCTCTGGAGGTGGAAGAGGGCGTCGTGGGCGAGCTAGAAGTCGGGACGGGGGTGGCGACTTGAGCAACATGCCCACCATTTTCTCTGTCCATCTCTCTGTCTTTGGCGTGGATGAGTTTAACTGGGTTTGCAGCTTGGATGTGGTTATGATGAACGAGATGATGGACATTGTGGTTCTGAATAGCCGGAGCGGTCATGTTGCATGGTTCGTCCAGCATGCTTTCGGTATCTGTCGAATCCTGGCAGCCGTTACTGGGTGAAGGTGCATGGCTTCGAGGGACGGGTAGATCCTCGTGGCCTTCTCCAGCCTCACGGCCCGTTTCGACTGCGGCTCCGAGCCCTGTGCAGTCCAACCGGGGCCCTAAAGGAGCTAGGTGGTGTGGTCGGACATTGCCTCCTCCGTTACCCGTTACACCGGTGTATTCTCCCATGCCTGTGAAGTGTGGGGCTTCCATGTCCACTGTGTGTATCTCACCTTCTTTGTCCAAACCAGCGCTGAGCTCATAAGGTGCATCTGTGAAATTGAGACGCATCTGTTTCGGTCCTGTGAACAGCAAACAAAGTAGTGGTATCAGACATTTCTCCCCAATAGTTGACAAATTAAAGTTTGATGAAGTTGATTACCTATGTGGATTGTTTGTTTATTCTAAAAAATTATCAGAATGGATTGGTTGTTCATTGCAACCAAGTGCTTATAACCATTTAAAGTGCATATGATACATTAGGAAAACATTTAACCTGAACATAGCTAACACTATTATATTTAAGACTTAGCTCAAATGTAACATTTTATAGTTGTTTACCCTTTGGCACAGGGAGTAACAGATAGAGGTCTCATAATTTGCATCATTCTCTAAGAACTAATTAGAAACAGATAAAAACATGTCATATGTGTTTTCATTTTAAGGAAAGGTGAAAAAACCTGAGAGCCCCACACAGTTGGTACACAATACATCATTATATTTAGCCAAATAACATAGAGCATTATTTACATAGTGTATACATTCTAAAGCAACGAGTAACTTCTTATTGTCGCGAAAGTAACCCTCTTGCTTACAAATCTGAAATAAATGTTATACAGGTAATTTACATTCACCTACGCAAATTCAAGGTGGTAATAACAGCCCATAGTTACGCATATGACGCAAATGTTTACCAACAAATCTTTCTAGAATAAAATGCTCACCTAAAAATTTTTGTGGCATGGATCTTTTGCGCTTGGTGATGCTATTGGCGAGTCGATCTATGAAAGCCATTTTGTCTGAAGAGGGCTGCAGGAGAGAGTCTGGAATGTACTCCAAATCTTTAACATCCTCTCCTGCATCAACAGAGAAAATAGCTGTTTTTATTTCCATAAACTGTGTCTTATCATTATACCGACTTTATAATTTCACATAGACACATACCTTGGTTCAGTGCCTTAGTTGTCTGCTGTGAGTCCATGTTTGTTAAGTAGTTGTGGCAGCGGTCATGATGCTCCTCCAGTGCACTTTGCTGTTTGTAACTACGACCACAATAACTGCATTTGTATGGCTTTCCTACAGTTGGTGATGACACTAGAACAAGTGGTAGACTGATATAAATAATTAAGTCCGTGTAGACACATTATTACTACTGAAAGTTCCTACCGGCATGAGTGCGAAGATGACCAGTGAGTGCGTCTCTTCTCCGGCAGGCATAATTACAAAAAGGGCATTTAAAAGGCTTTTCACCTGAGTGAAGCTTGATGTGACGAAGAAGATTGCCTTTTTGTGTAAACGAGGCCCCACATTGATTACATTGGAATGGCCTCTCACCTGTAAAACAAGCTAGAACATCAATATATCAGTACAGACCCCAAAGACCCATCTATTCAAAATTAATTGAATTTTATATGAGAAGTGCGTAACTGACCTGTATGACTGCGCTTGTGCACCATGAGTACATTAGGTCCAATACAGATCATGCCACAAATGTCACACTTGAGTTTTCCATTGGGCAGGCGAGTGGCTCCAGTCGGTACTGTGTCAGGATTGGTGAGATCTCTGTAGATTCCAACAGCTTCAGGTCCTGGTTCTACACCTCCCTCTTCGCCTCGCTCTCCTCTCTCATCCTCAGTACAGCGGCCAGGCTCCTCATCACTGTACAATTCTACCTTTATAGAGTTGGCTATGAAATAAACCAAAACAATTGCATAGAAAATATTGTGTCAAATTTGTGAAATCAATACATTAATGGTGAAAACGTTTCCTTCCAATAGGTCAGTTAAATAAAGCTTAATATAGTTTTTACATTTGCTGTGTGAGTGAGTAGGAGAGGCATCCTTGCTGTTGGGTGTGCTCACAGCTGGACCTCCTAATGCCTCAGAAAAATCTCTTTCAATTAAAGAATCTCCACCTATTGAGAATTCAAAAAAGGTTGAAGCACAGTAAATCAAAACATTAAATCAAATGCTGAATTCACTTTCTACCTGATGTAAACGATTGTCCACTGGGTTCATCTGGTTCCATACTAAGTTGATAACTAAAATAAAAAACACAGGCAAATTTGACTTTAGGCAGGGACACATACTCTTTTAAGCAGCAGGATTGTCGAGTCATAACAGTTCAAAACCATTGTGGTCGTTCAGTACAAGAAATGTATAATAAATACAGGTAATACAAATTTTCTTCTAGCACTCAATGTGGATGAACAGTTTCACAAGTAAAAAGTTTTGGGGCTACAAAGTTAGCAACCTCTAACACAAACTTGTCACTTCCAGATTTAATACATTCTTTAATACTTTGATGATAATGACAATGCCACAGAAAGATAGTGATGTTACAAAATGTGTGGATTGGCCTTGGCAGCTAACATTGGCCTACTGCGTTTATAAACATTTGCTAGCCAAGTTAGCATTAACCAAGTCAACACTAATTTCACATCAGTTTAGCTAATACAACTTGGAAGTTACAAAACATCAAACAAGGTTACATATATCCAATATCTAGTCCTTCGACCCATGTGTCTCAAGAATGTGTCTCGACCCATGTGTTGAAAGATAAATGTAGAAAAACACATCAACGAAATTTAGGTAGACATCTTGTTTAACGCTAGCATAACAGACCACAACCACGGTTGCTATGGCAGCCACCAAAATGCTAACAGGCTAATGGCTAACAGTAGCATGTGGGTTTACCTTTACTAAATGGGGTTGTGTGCACCTGTTACCAGTGACAACTACACATTTACCTCGTTTAAAAAAAGATGAGATGGTTACATGAGTCAACTGTCCTGGCCCAGCTTTGCCCACCCAGTTTAGAAGAGGCTTTTCGATAATTTTATCTGTCTGATTTCGACGACATTCCCAGCAGTTCCCCTTGAAACCAAGGCATTTCCGGTTGCGCCAAAATAAAATGTAATTTTATGAGCGCTGTGTACAAGTTTGAAATGATAAGAAGCCATCAGAAGCTTTAACAAAGTGCCGTTAATATTCTCTTCAGATGTCTATAGCAACATTACATAGGTCATTCTGGAAAGTGGAATGGATAATTCGGAAAAGTGATCAGATCATTTACAGGAAAAATGTTGTATTCAGAATCTGAATCAGAATAGAATTATTGCCATTGTCAATGAAGGTTTCACACAGACTAGGAATTTTCTTCGGTGTACTCGTGCAACATGAAACATAAACTTGTAATAATGATAAATAATAAACTATGGCATGGGCACATTCCACTATTGTTATAATTACGTGTGTATTATTTTAGCCATTTGCACAATATTTTGTATTAAATGTGAAATGATTTCCCATACATTTGTTGGTTTCTTTGTCATCTTTAACGGTGATTGCTTTTGCGGGGTGGGATAGCTTTGGCGATATCGTATTTTCTGGCTTGTTACGACGGTGTGCTACTGCTGCTTGCACAATGACAGTTTCCGTCACTTCGACTTGCGATTCATAAGCGCGGTGAACACGCTAACGCATTTTGTTTTCAATTTTTTGGGACATAATCAACTAAATATTTTTGTAAACCATAGATTGATATAGATATACTTTGTAAAGACCGGCAGATGTGGATTTTGGGGTGAAGTACAAGGTGTACTTGTAGAGGTTAAACTCAGAAGTTTCACTCGAGGCCCAGCTCCACAAAAAGTTTGTTGTTGTCACGTGACTCAACACGAATGTGGCGATAAAAGTTAGTCCGTAGAGCTGGTCGGTATTACATTTTTCTTAACAAATCACACGAAGATCTTTTCTCCTCAACAATGCCTCAACCCAAATACAGAAAAATTGCTGTGATAGGATACAGATCTGTAGGTGAGTGACTCGGGGGCACTGCTAACGAGGGAGCTAAGAGGCTAGCATGCTAAAGCTATGGCTTTGTTTTCTTTAGTGAATCGGCCTGATAGTAAAACGCCTCCGCATTGTACTTTTGTCCCCTTTCAGTGCACGTTTGTTTAGTTAGCATAAACTGGAGCACCGCTTGACCACAGCGAGAAGATGATTGTTTTTCACGTTTTGTGAAAAGTTTTCTTGCCGTAGCTCATAGTATTTTCGAAACAATATGGCCTACTAAAACATGTGGTGCTACGTAAAGTGTAAACAAAACGCTTTTCTCAAGCAATTCTCCATTATTAATCGATAATCTAAATATCCATGATTTTATCTACTCTTTATTTATTTTATAATGTACAATCCATGGCTATAAGTGCTAATACTATGCATGTGTTTGCATGCCCATTTAGGGAAATCCTCTCTGACAATACAGTTTGTAGAAGGCCAGTTTGTTGACTCCTATGACCCCACTATTGAAAATAGTAAGTATGATGTTATGATATACCTTACATTGTTGTTTTGGGTTCAAACGCTATTGCATTCATTTCTTTATTTCTCAGCCTTTAATAAAATGATCAATGTACACGGTCAAGACTTTAATCTTCAACTGGTTGACACAGCTGGACAAGTGAGTTTCTTGTCAGGTCTCAATCCTACACATATTTTGGATTACATTATTTTTCAGTGACAGTTTTGTGCTTTTACACCTTGCATGGTTTCTCTCTGTGTGCAGGATGAATACTCAATTTTTCCACAGTCTCACTCAATGGACATCCATGGCTATGTCCTTGTGTATTCTGTGACTTCAATGAAAAGGTAGATGGCATGTTATGTACTACCGTGTCATAGTAAATTCTGACTTTGCAGTTTAAAAAGAAAACATCACACATATTTCAGTGACATTCACAGCATCTAATAGGGCTGCACAATTTATCACAATCAGATATAAATAGCAATTGGTTGCAATAATTAACTATAAAAGGCTGCAGTTACTGCCTGGCCAAAAAAAAGCTGCCACCTGGATTTAACTAAGCAAATAGATCAGTGGTTGCTGCTGTTGGTCAGTTTAGGTTCAGCAACCTGAACTTCAGTTTAGGTTGAACTGAAGTTCACGTAATCAGCTGATCTCAGCTGACCAAGAGTGAGATCAGCTGATTACATGAACATCATGAATGACCAGGTTATTCCATCAATGGATTTTTTTCTTCCCTGATGGCATGGGCATATTCCAACATGACAATGCCAGGATTCACAAGGAGCATGAGACATCATTTCCACACATGGATTGGCCACCACAGAGACCAGATCTTAACTCCACTGAGAATTGTTGGGATGTGTTGTAGACGTCTTTGTGTAGTGGTCAAACTCCATCGTCATTGCAAGATTTTGGTGAAAAATTATTGTCACTGGATTGAACTGCATCTGTTTACATTGCAGAAGCTTAATGAAACAATGAAACCGGGAAGAGTGCTGTAATCGAAGCTAAAAGTGGTCCGACATTTTTTTTGTGGCAACCTTTTTTTGGCTGGGCAGTGTAGATTATACAGTGTTCATGTACATGTTTAGACCTCCACGAACATGTTTAGCAATTCATATTTCT
Source organism: Lesueurigobius sanzi (assembly GCA_900303255.1). Taxonomy (NCBI): domain Eukaryota; kingdom Metazoa; phylum Chordata; class Actinopteri; order Gobiiformes; family Gobiidae; genus Lesueurigobius; species Lesueurigobius sanzi. Next base: position 2,202 of record OMNZ01058411.1, on the reverse strand, counting down.
GCCCTCTCCTAAATTTGAAGGTTTGTGAATTATGTTGAAAATGTGCCGTTTTAACTTTATTTTGATTGTAAAATCTAAATAGCATATAATTGCAATCACAAATACGTATCTGCAAAATCGGAATTGGAGATATTTCCAAAATTATGCAGCTCTACCATCCAGTATTGTACGCTAAACTTATTTTACTGTGCATTAATACTATGTTTGTTTACTATGTTTCTCTTTAGTTTTGAAGTTGTTCAGTCTCTACATGACAAGCTGCTAGACATGGTTGGAAAAATTCAGTAAGTTTCTGAAGATAAGTCCTCCTTATACTGTTTTTTATATACTGAATATTCATAAATCTTTCTCATATTTTAGAGTTCCAACAGTTCTCGTTGGAAACAAAAAAGATCTACACATGGAAAGGTATGTGGTCAATAAAGGATGTTGGCATGCTTAGATTGTAGGCAGTAATGTAGAAAAAAAGAAAAAATCCCGTTGTTACAAAAATACAGTATCTTGTTTGAAATTGTGTTTTGTATGTGCTCAGAGTAATCAAACATGAAGAGGGAAAGAAACTTGCTGATTCCTGGGGAGCTGCTTTTATGGAGTCATCTGCCAAGGAAAACGAGGTAACACCTCCTGTGTCTTCTGGGGGGTCAGCCGAACTATATTTCTCCATACTTCATTGTCACTGGGTTCCTCAGTTGGTTTCGTAATCTAATCTGGTACCTGTTGATTGTAAATATGGGCTTTAGGGGGGAAATTTATTGTGAGGAATGTGATGATTGTAATGTTTAACGCTACTCACTGCTTTACTCTGTTCATTGACACAGACTGCTGTGGAGGTTTTCAAACGGATTATTTTAGAGATGGAGAAGGCAGATGGAAATGGGCCCCCGCCGGAGAAGAAGTGCATCGTCATGTAAACGCCCGAATCCCGGACATCTTCAGGTTGAATTTTGCTGGAGATGTGAGGCATGGCATCACCAGCTTGAAATATCCTGACCTCACAGACCTGCTAATGCTGCAGAAAAATACACTTTCATTTATTTTCATGTAGACATCCTCTCAGGCAGTTCACAAAAAATCCCTTTAATTGTATTAAGTTAATAGGTGGCAGTCGATCATGTTATAGACTTTTATGAAGTCAAAATGTCAGATAAAGGGCAGAGGCCAAAATAACTATGAGAAAGGAACGATTTGGAAAGAAGTCTCCATTGTTCATTTGTGCTGGCAGAGAAGATGATACACTTGAAATCCACCATAAATTCTTACCTACCCTCCACCGCAACTACGGGCTATTTAAAATGTTATGATGCCACATGAACGCAACCTAACTTGTTGATTGTTTCATAATGAAACAAACCAACAATTATAAAAACGTATGGTTAGGCTTTGATTACTAGCCAAACATTATGTCCACATGAAATACTTATTAAAACAATGTACAAGATATACAGTGCCTCTCGAAAGTACTAATACACCTTGAACTTTTCCATATTTTGTCATGTTTACAACCATAAACATAAAGATTTTATTTTGAATTTTTTACTGAAAGTTCACACAACAGACAACTGTGGAGTGAAAGCAAAATGATACATGATTCTGTTATTTTTCAAAAAATAGAAAACCGAAAATTCGGGCATGCACAAGTATTCATACAGTATGAGATTTGTGGAACCCCCTTTTGCTGCAAAAACAGCAGCAAGTCTTTTGTATAAGTATTACTCTACAAGATTTGCACATCTAGAGACAGAAAGTTTAGCCCATTCCTTTTTACAAAACAACTCAAGCTCTGTCAAATTAGATGGAGAGCGTTTGTGAACAGCAGTTTTCAGGTCTTTCCACAGATTCTCTATTGGATTTAGGTCTGGACTTTGACTGGGCCATTCTAACACATGAATATATTTTGTTTTAAACCATTCCATTGTAGATTTAGCTTTTGTGTTTAGGGTCATTGTCCTGCTGGAAGGTGAATCTTCGCCCCAGCCTCAATTCTTTTGCTGACTCTAGCAGGTTTTCCTCCAAAATGTCCCTGTATTTGGCTCCATCCATCTTCCCAACTATTCTTAAAATCTTCCCAGTCCCCGCTGAAGAAAAGCAGCCCCATAGCATCATGCTCCCCACCCCATATTTGACACTGGGGATGGTGCACTCAGGACGATGAGCAGTGTTAGGTTTAGGGCTGAACGATATGGACAAAATTTCATATCTCGA
>OMNZ01058408.1:2730-17406 GCA_900303255.1 Lesueurigobius sanzi | reverse complement strand
TGGGGGCGGAGCAGAGGGTGTGTCCTGAGAAGGGCCATGTGTGCAAATGTCTGGGATCAATGAAGGGAAAATCCGTGCAAATGTGTGTTCTGGAGCGTACGGAGCACTTCATAAATCCCAATGTTTTTTTCCGTACGTGAAGTTTGTGTCTTGTTCGTACATACTCCTATAGTTTTTTAACCCCGAGCCGATACTTCCAGCCTCCAAGTGCTGAAGGTGGCTCAGACTTCGAGCGATGGTCCGTGGCACAACTGGTGATGCATTACTTTAGGCCCAGTGAAGTTATCAGGCTAAAGCTAACTTCAGATTCAACATCAAAACAGTGGTAATATCAATTTATTCTCAATCCATGCAACAACGTGTTTGTGTGACATCAAACAGTGTGGTGTAGTGATGCGCAGGTCGGCTTTTATTCTGACCCGCCCCAAACCAACCCGAAGAAAATCAGACCCGATCCGCCCGACCCAAAAAACTGGGTCTCAATTTGCCAACCCGACCCGATCCAACCCGCACACATTAAAAGTAACTCTGGAAGCAGCGCAAAAGCCGTATGTCAATCAAAGGGGAGCGGACCACGTGAACACGAGTTTACAGACTAGAAATGACTCTTTTGTTTACATCTAATGAGCTGCTGAAACACGTTTGAAATATGGACTTATCAGGAAGCAACGAGCAGAAATTTACTTTTACCAAGTCATGGACTTGATTTGATAGTTGTCCATTCAAGAATCTTGAATCTTGAATCTTGAATGGACAACTATCAAATGAAACGGGAGTTTGGAGTAAAGTCTGTGCAGGACTCAGGAGCAGCTTACCTTTCCACCAAGAGGGTCGTGCAGCTGCTCTTTTTCTCTCCCGTCTCTCTCTTGAGGTTTGTAATCCTGTTCGATCTTTGTCTCATCATTTTCATCACTAAATAGTCCCAGTCGGCTCTGGCTGTAGCGTGTAGTTAGCCTGTGCTCGTTGAACATGTATTTGACGTGTGGAGCCTATTTAAAGGCGCATGATACTAAAACTTGGACCAATGATATAATAAAAGACTATACATGTACCCTATTGAACTGGATATTCAACAAGGCACAGCCGACTTAGAGGGAGGTTTATGGATAATTATGTTTTTTTTGCGCTGAAAGCTATAATAACATGTAAAAAAAAAAATGTTGTTATTTATAACCCGGTCCACCCACACCCGAAGTTTGTCCTCTCATTTGGCTACCCAAACCACCCGACCCGCAGGTACCCGGCGGGTGACCGCGGGTTTCGGGCTGACCCGTGCATCACTAGTGTGGTGCTTTTATGGAAAATGCCGTCTCATGTTTTAGTGCTGACAATAGGCTATAGTAATTCTATTTTATCCGCAGGTAGATGTTAGTGGTCAGAGCTACTGCAGGGGGGCTGGAAGCACTGGTTGCTTAGTAGCTACAGCTTTAAGTTGGGCGTATTGTTGCTAGACGGATCCCGCCCTCGCGTTTAACACTCCTACCCTCATTTACAATTGGTTTTCCATTATGTGCATTTATCACCTCGGCTGAAGCCTCGCTTTCGGAGATGCTTGCGCTTGTAATAATGGAGTCTCATCTTTTATCCTGTTCCCTCATTAGAGTTGTACAATACCTTCGCTGTAAGGGTGGCTTTTGCCAATACGATCACAGTTTTCAAGCACACCCACTCCACAGCTAGAGGGATAACTAAAGCCGCCTTCTTTATTCTCTCCGATTCTTCTTTGGACCAAGTGGTGCAACGCTCCCCGGACTAAAGCCCCTGGGTATGACTTGTTGTCTCTTCCTACTTGTTAAAGCGCCTTCAAATGAAAGTCAATTCTTTCTGCATAAGGGAGAGAGAAGTGTAGATACATAATAACAAGGAGAGCCAAAGGTAAGGCAGTGTTAGTGTTGAACTGTGATTAAAGCACAATAATTATGAAGTGTGAATGTGGCGTCCCCTACCCATAAATACTGAACTCATACATAAATGGTTTGGTCTGGCTACCACCGTTTAGCAACATTTTAATATTGTGCCAACATTCCAAGATTATTGTAAAGATGTTCAGCCTATAAGATACTACTGTGATTTGTTTATGAAGAGTTTATTTGCAAAAACAAGTGTCATTGACAACAATCAGCGTTCTTAAATGGTAATACAAACTTAAAACAAGTTTGCAAAGAATTCAAAACTGAGATATTCGTTCGAGATACTTCTCAAAAATCTTTTATAATGAACACACATGATGGCTATCTAAATCAGGAGTATTACCATATTATTGTTTCCTTTGAAAAAAAAAGTACCTCCTAGTTGCAGGTTTTTCTATGCCATGTGACTCCTCTGCAACTGCTCTGAAAAGTCCTTCTCCCTGACAGAAATCACAGGGAGCAGCTGATCATAGTCATTTTAAAACCTTAACTCTGCTAAATCATCATGAGATTATTTCTCTGTGGCGCTTCAGTATGAAGAGGATATTAATATTATTTGTTGTTGGGAGATTTTAGATTATTTCCATGAAGAAAAAGACTGGTAATGCCATGTTTTGTTATATGTTTACACAGCTATTTTTCTACACAATAAGTTAACTTAAGAACTGCTTTCATGGTTTGGGTGATTAAATGCCACTAACTAATAGTAAGTTTCCGTTTTAAGAAAATATGCTAATAAGCATATGGCACCTCCTGGTAGTAACAGACGCTGGAACCTCTGCCTCTTGACTGCATGACAGAGGTGTGCCGAGCGTTGAATATTCATCACCATATTCGTAGAAGCACAGGGTTTCCACTGGGACATTGCAGGGGCAGGTCATGGCCAGTGTTGTACTTTACTGGGTCATGTTCACGTAATCGAATTCTATTTCAGTTGGAGCAGGTGGCAATACAACTCTATGGGAGAGAAACAGCTTTTGAAAAACGGTTTTCCCTAATCAGTATTTGATGAATGAATTCACAAACCTGCCATATTATTGTTATGACTGAAAGTCCTTTCTTCTGGCCAACATCATCATCATTTTGTCACCACTTTTGGACACCTTTTTGAGAAAACAATTGGACATCAGTTACATTAATATATACATACATACATTAATTCATATGTGCTGACCATTGAAATTTGGGACAGTTTTTGTGTCATGTAGATTGGCCCTAGCCTGGGAATACCCATGTTGCTCGCGCTCAAATCATTTCAAACTGCTCCACAGCCTGGAGACTAAGGACGAAATCTTTGCAGGGATTTGGGGACCAATCACAGAACGGGGAGGGACGGCAAGACGAGGATGCAGACTACTGGACAGACTGGATTAGCTGAGGCTCATACGCATCGGATACAATTGATACGATTGGCTATGGGCTACGTGCAGACGCATAGACATTTTTAGCGCCCAATAGAGTTTGGGAATAGCCACCCGTTGCCATGGAAATCCGCCATGTTAGCAGCTACTAGCAAACGTTATTCATACACTACCATTGGCAAGAAACATTATAAAAAGTGTAGAAAGCAGCCGTGGAACAGCTCCGTTAGCTGCTGAGTCACTGGTGGTAAATACATCTAACTCACTGTAGTGTCAGAATGCTTTTATATGAACGATTACTCCAGTATTTTACGTTTTAAAACCTCCATTGCTTTATTATGGGAAAAACGTTTCCATAATGCTTTGCGATATGACATCACATCCAAACTCTATAAACGGCTAAGGACAATCGTAAACCACACCTCTCCAAAGAGAAAATGAATGGGTGGTTCCCAGACTAAATATTCACTTGTGATATGTCTCGAGGTTTCCTAATTTTCTCCCATGTGGTTTTAAGGGTTGTTCCTCGCCGTGGAGGAGGGTCTAAGGATGTGGGATACTCTAGGCTTGTTATGTCCGTTTTACTTATTTACGGGACATTACACATTACATCCAGTTGTGGCATTTCATTTGTGTGTGACATTCATTCTTGAGTCTGATATTGATTTGTTTTTGTCCAGACCGACCTTTGAGATGACTCCTGTTGTGATATTGGGCGTTACAAAAATAGATTGATAGTCTGGCACTAACCAGGCTAGATTATCCCAGGAATTACAGAGAAGTTAGCTATGAACCGAGACTAGAAATCTGCATTTTGACAGTTACTATAGTCAATTTGAAATGCTCTTTAAACTATTGTGACGTCATGTGAACGCAACCTATTGGGGGACTGTGGCACACTTGAACAGCTCTGGACCTCCATGTGAAGTTGGGGCACTGTTGACCCCAGAAAAGTGAGAGGGTCCAGAGAGATAAACTGGCCAATCTCATCACTTCCACCTGACTGACCCTGGGGTCAAATGTCATTGTTCTGCTCTAATTCAATGAACTGAGCAATGTTGCCTTTACAAATATATTGTAGCTCCATCAAAAATAAAGAGCAACTTGAAAACACATACAGTATTACAAAATATAGACATCACACCCTGCTGCAGACCCTTGTAACATGGAAAACCATACAGTAAGTGCAATATGTCCATTCACAGGAGCTTGTAATTCTCATTCGACAACAAGAGGCAATGTACGAACTGTAATGAGCCGTAGGTTCACAAAAAGCACTATGTTTGTTCTATTATTTGTAGATTTCCTCTCCAATAGAACTGGATTGATCATTATCTATCATAAAAACACCTGCCCCATTCATACTGATCGCACTAAGACTCAAATGACTCCATGAGGTTTGCAGTTTCTGAGTTAACCTCTTAAGCCCTGCTGTGTACACATATCCTCTGGAAGGCTTTAACAGCTTGTAAAATGTCTAAAATGTTCATATTGCTCTCATATGATATGAATGTCTGTGGGGAGACTGTATTGTAGATGTGAATATTTTCAAGAAAATCATAGTGGGCCTGAGTAACTGAGGTTGAAAGACAGAAAATATGAATTCCGCTAAAAAAACCCACACATTTTAGCAGGTCAGCAGCTTGTTTTCATTGTGAAGAAGCAAATAAACATCAAAAATCGTAACTACAGCTAATTATTTACTTTTTACCAACTGTTTAAGTTATTGAGGTTTTGATTTAAAATAGTTTAGGCGGAATCCCATTATAATAAATAGGGCACAATTGGGCACTTTTTGGCCCAAAAAAAATCTAATTGTAATTTGTAATTGAAAATTTTGGATCCTATTTATATATTTGGTCATAAAATACAGTTTTCCCAAGAAAAAAAATACACTTTTTAAAAAATAGATTAAAATAAACAAGGAATGTCTCTAAAAGTGGCAAGTCCCCAAAAATGGGGACTCTAGGGCTTAAGAGGTTAAACATCCTAATGAAGTAAACAACAGAAAAGACTTAGATTTGTTAGCACAGAAACACCTTAGACCACTTGGACATGCATTTCTGAAACATCTCAACAAGATGTAAAAGGTGAGCACTTTTCTGTTCAGCATCAAACTTTGATGAAGCACAATCCTTTACTTTATTCTATACAGGCAAGACTGTATTATTCATAAAGCAGAGCAGACAGATGGTTGGTCAAGATGAAGCAGGCAAACTACCCCAGCTGCTTGTGTGGTCTTCTGTATAGCCCTGAAATACTGTATACATGCAGTAACTAAAACAGTCTGTGGTCATTGTTGAGTTGTGCATCTGTGGTAGTTATTTCCTTCTGACAACCAATCATCTAAAGTTTGTCAACCCCCCTTTTCCTTCACGTTTTTAAAATATATCAGCAGTAACATTTTATAGCGAGGCATAGCTATGAAGCATTTACAAACTCAAGTGAATTATGAACGAATAATGGACTGTGGGTGTGTGAGGTGCAGCAGCTGTCATGGCCGCCGTAAGTTATTCACAAGCAGATCAAAGAGAAGAGAAGGATGGACAGGCTCCATCTGGCATCCACTTCGACGACAAACACTGGCATATGCTCAGGTTCAGTAACATATAAGCAGTTATTAAAGCTGATTTTAAAGGAGAAAGTTTGAAGGAAAAGATTATTCATTATAGATTGGTAATGAATAAGCTAATTGCAGATGGATTATGGGGTTGACTCCACTGTTGGCATCAAGGCTTGATGATATTTTGCTGATGTCATTGTGTGCATGGACCGCAACATAGAACATTTTTAGATTATAGATTAGATTATTGATTAGATTTAGATCAGGGGTAGGCAACGTCAGGCCCGGGGGCTAAATCCAGTGTACAGTCGAGACGCACTACTTTGTCGAGACGCACTAACTTTCCCACTGAGCATGCGTCCAGCGCTAGTAGAAAATCACTGTTAACAGTGTTTAGACTTTGTATGACATAAATATACATGACATAACCCTAAATCTAAACCTAATCCTAACCTTAATTGATTTTGGTCATAAACAGTTTTGAATGGAAATGACTATAGACTAAACTATATCCAAACTGCATTTCCATTTAAAACTGTTTATGATCAAAGCAAAGTCAATGAAGGTTAGGATGAGGTTTAGGTATATTATGTAATACAAAGTCTAAACGCTGTTAATAGTGATTTTCTGGGATTTTCCACGAGAAACTAGCGCTGGATGCATGTGCAGTGGTAATTTCAGTGCCTCTCGACATTTCAGTGTGTTTCAACTGTACACCGGCCCTCCAGCATGTATCCTCTGGCCCCTCAGATGGTTTGAGAAATATATAAAAAATATCACCAGTTCCTTTGAAATCTTCCAAGGGGAGGACTCTCAGAAGCCCACTGTTTAGTAGATATGTCAACCATTACTATCATTTGTACAAAACAATGATTAAAATGGGATACAAATGGGGAAGCTCGGCCCCCCCGCCTTGTGGCTAGAATGAATCTCGGCCCTCGAAATAGTGAACTTGCCTACCCCTGATTTAGATTATACATTTAACATTCTCCATTTGTGGGTGCACAGGTAGACAGTTCTCACAGTTGTTATCAGTGACTACGTTTATATGGTCAGAAAAATATATATATTCATTTCAGGTATATTCATTTCAGAAATGTGATTATACAAAATTCTGGAATTCTGGGTGTACATGTGTTTCCCATTATGTGCATTTATCATGTGTGTCAGTTCAATTGTGGATTTTTAGAGCAACAGAACTCAGCTTACCCCTCACATCAATCAGATCCATCTGCAGAACCAGGTGGAGCGAGCTAGAACCAACATGTTTGAATTTGGAGTCATAGTAATGTGGCGTCACATGACTTGTGCATGATACTGTATCTCAGGGGATAGACCACAAGTTCACTAACCTGAAGATCCAGTCAACTGTGTGCTACGTTTTTAACAAAGTTTCAACAAATAAATTACAAAATAGCACAGACTTTGATTTACCTTTTTAAAGGATTGAAGGGTGAAGAGCAGTGAGAGACAATCAGCAATTAATCACAACAGGGAGTCAAACCCACAACTTCAAAGGCAGAACAGTGGTTAAAGCATCAGCCTTAATCACTCGACTATCGACTGTACGGAGCTTTCTCTTTCAAAATAATGTGTATTTTTCCTGGTTATTTGCATATGTGAAAGATCGGAAAGAGGTATTTTCATATCAGATCATGGATATCAGATTATGCTGTTTATATGCCCCTTCAATAATCTAAGAACTCCAGAAATCTGATTTTAGATCTGCATGTAAATGTAGCTGCAGTAACTGTGGTGCAACTAACCATCTGTGTACCTAAAAAGTAATTTATTTTTGTGCCAAAAACTAGTTTGAATCTGATTTTGTGCACATCACTAAATTTAAATTTATTTTGTTCTATTACAAATTGTGGAGAGATAAAACACCCAGGTATACAGTAAATGAGTCCAATTAATCTCACCTACAGATTTTTCTTGACATAAAAGCAGACGTTTCACCACATAACATGCAGCTTCTTCAAAGGCTGGGTGAGTGTGTCCCTCAGGAACAGTGGGCGGGCAGTCGTGACTGTGACATTAGCATACAGTATATGTTAAGAAAATCCAGCTGCTTTTATTCATTTTGACTTGCACTATTTATGTTTAATCTCTGTGCTGCTTGATTGAATCAGAATTCAGCTAATATTATATTGCTTTGTGACTGTGAAAAGTCTGTGGACGTAATCTTGTGGTATTAGCAGTAAGTTATTTGAAAATTTGAAAGACCACATACACTCCTCGACTATCCATGGCTCTCATGTTGGTCATGCCGCTGGACTGAGCTCAACCAATATCCATCCATTTTTGGGCCGAGTGCTGCAGTGACTGTATCTGTGTTACACGAATGTATGACAACCCCGGGCCTGGCCCTGCTGACAGCTCCATGTATTTATGACTCTATTAAACAGTGCACAAGGACATGGACCAGCATAGACACAGTGATCCATCGTCCCTCCCTTGGCTCCTCTTCACCCTGTTACCTCTGCTCTCCCAGTCATTAGCCCAGATTTATGTAACACGCTGCTGATGGGAGTTGGATAAATGTATGACTAATAACGGAACATAGATTAAGAGACTGGCAGTTAGACCCTCAATTCAATACCATTCATCGTCGACAGCCGACAGGGTTAAGTTCCTTACCAGTGTTTTATATGTGGTAGTCAGAATTGAGCTGTTTCTGTGGGGAACATCTTATACTCAGACTACAAGTAAAAATGACCCAAACTTCCGTCTCTGATGGGTTTACAGCCTGTTCACGGTGAGCTCATTATCCCGATCTAACAAAATAACATACAATTCTTGCGGCAAATGAGTGCCACTAATGTGACATTTTGTATTTTATGGGGAACTACAAGTATGACAGAATATTTTATTTCATATGACTATGCTATTGAACAATTTCTCCTCAAAATGCCATTGTATGTCACACATTTTGTCTGATGGTAAAGCAGCAGGTGCATATGCTTTGCTTCATTTACTGATTTCAACTTTGAAAGGACATTTAACAATAAGAGCACCATCTGCTATTGTTTTTGGCCAAAAACCTCCTTCCCTCAGTCAGAGCATTGAAGATGGGTCATGGCTGGGTCTTCCAACATGAAATGACCCAAAGCACACAGCCAGGAAAACCAAGGAGTGGCTCCATAAGAAGCATATCAAGGTTCTGGAGTGGCCTGAACACTCTGTAAATGATGAAGAACTACAGGAACTGTTTGACCTCTGGAATTGTTAACAAAGGCTTCTGTACCAAATATTAAAATTGTTTGACTCAAGTGATCAAATACTAATAATAAAATAATTATTAATATTGTTAATAAATCATACAATATGATTTCCTTATTTGCCTCACTGTACATGAGGACAGAAAGGCTTTGACTCCGCTGTGGGGCACAGTTAGGTTCATTTCTAGCTGTCGAAACACCCGCAAAACACTGTGTCCCGTCCTGTGTCAAAATGCGGCTCTAGAGGGCATGTGCTTACAGGTTCATTCTAAAAAGAACCCTCAATGTTCAGGACTAAAGGTGGTATCTCACCGCCGGAGACATCGCACACTCGGAGACTAAAAATGACTTGAGCTCTCACCAGGACGACATCTCAGAGACGTCTCCAGGCAAAGTGACAATCCACTCACACAGAAGTCACCACGACTTCACTGAGACATCGCAGAGATGTCCCAGAGACATCTTTGTAGTTAACGTCTCTAGTAGTCATCGGTGGTCTCAGGTAGGTCGCACAGACGTCACTGACACATCTCCCCGGTCATGGACAAAGTCTCCTCTCCAGACCTGATGGAGATTTGAAAAAACTAGTCTCCAGGCCGGTGAGATAGGCTCTTAAGTGTCAAAAAATAATGACAAATCAAGAATTGCATTAATCACTCAAGGAATCAGGTTGATATGGACAAACACAATTCTTTTTTTCAAGTTTACATGTGACATTGCATTTGTGAACTTGCCAAAAACTGTGTTTTGTAAGAGCATCAAGCGTATTTATTAGCTTCCAGTTGTTACAAGGACCATTTCTGGGTAAACTGAGGATTTTCATATTAACCGAAGCTGTCTGCAGGCTGAAGAGTGTCCTTGTGTGAGTGTCAGTGGGAGCTACACTGAGAGTGTGGCGTGAAGTGATTAGGTCTGTGTCCATAGGCCTCAGGCTATACAGCGGCAGACACCAGACAGCAGCCAGGAGAGAGAGGGGTGAAGAAGCTTTTTGAACTTTTTCAAGTTATGGTGCAGTCAATTGCTGAAGTTTGTACTGTTTTTGCATCAGATGTAAAACCATTGCAAACCCTGACACTATTGATTAATGATACTCACAATACACAATCCATTTCTTCCCTACATGGTGGTTGCAAGCTCTTATTATATATGTAGAGAAATAAGGCTGCTAATATTCGCCTCGACTGCCACCAACCACTCACACACTACATTCATACATAGACAAGGTGGGAGCAGTGTCTTGCCGAAGGATACAACCTCAAGTCTGCACCAGTGGGGATCTGAATCATTGACAAACATTGTAACTTATGAACCACAACCATAACCAGGGTGACCAGGGACAGCACAGGCCACTCCTGGAATCTGACTGACTAACCACACAACAAAGTTTTTCAGGTTTAGTGCCTCTAGAGGCCACAGACGCCACTGCACTGTTGCAAATGTCCATGTCCTAATGACTAAAATATTTGGTCAATAGTATATTCCTATTTACTATATATGCGGCCCGTGACCTGCTGTCATAGGTGAATTTTGGCCCCTTTGGCCCTTTAGTGTCATGGTGTGGAGCTCACAACATGATCGGCCCAGAGGCCAATGACCTCTGAAATATCTGGCCCAGTAAAAAGTATAATTGAAGAGCCCTGGCGTACACTGATCATTCGTTCATACATACACATCATGAAAAGCAGTGAATAAAAGGTCACTTTCTGGCAATATAACATTTATACAGACAAATATGTGACAAAAGTCAAATAAAAGAGGAGGTAATATTGTAAAAGAAACTTGAGGTGTGCGCCCCAGGTGTAATTTGGTAAAACCTTTCCCTTTACAAAAGGCAGCAGATGCCTGTATGTTATTATCCTGCAGTTTAAAGGGCCTGCAACAAAGGTTAAAGGACCCGCCCTGGCCATAAAAGTGCATGGTGTTTGTTGTAAATTTAGATAAAAAATGATTTATTATGACACACAATGACTAGACTTGGATTAAATTGTAATCAGTGACTTTACTTAGTTGTTATCCAAAGTTTGTTCATAAATTGGGCTTAAAATTGGAGCATTGGCCTATTATTGATATTGAATATAATAATTACAAACCTAACTATGATTAATCAAATTTCAAAAGTGTGATTAATCTGATTTTTTTTAATGAATTGATTGACAGCACTAATATTAACCCAAATAACTTGCATTCATCACATATTTGGGTTAAATTTAGCTTTAGTTGCTTTAGTTATTATAAGAGTCATCAAAGCCTGGATTTCTTTTCTTTTCTTTTTTTAAGCATGAAGACCAATAAAGTCAATCAGACTGTTCACCTTTTACCAACACAGATGGAGCTTGTAATGTGAGAGCGCTTATCCACAAAGGTGCTGTGTCCCATTCATTTACTGTGGTCAACAGTGCACTGTGTTGCACTCAGCTGAAGTCATAATGATCTCTTTGTACTCTTCTCTTGGTGCCCACAAAGGCTTTGTCTGAAAACGTTACTCTGCAGAATGAGGTTTAATAATAATAATAATAATACCTTCAATTTATAATGCACTTTACATAGAAGTCTCAAAGTGCTACAACAAAAGTGACAATAACAACAATAAGAGCATGCACATTAGAGCTAGCCCTCTTCTGAAGGACGCCAGGGATTGTGGGGCCCTCAGATGTGGTGGTATGGTGTCCTCAGTTTTGTTCTGGGGACGGAGAGAAGGTTTGTTGTCTGTAGACCGAAGTGCTCTGGTCATGGGTGGGTTTAATCATTGGACTGTCAGACACCAGTTTGTCTTCATTAAGAAACCAACAAGACATGCATTTATCTGGATTGATTTAGCTTTTAATCTTACAAAACCAAAAAATACTAGTTTCTACAATCTATAAAATGACAACAGGCTTTGGATTAGTTACTACTGACCAGATCTTGGCTCAAAATCTTAAGGAATGGTCGATTGGCTCAGCGCTCTGGTTGCCTGCTCCACACATGACGTCCCATGCAAAAGCAGTGATGTCATACACAATTAAAACTTTACTTTAGGCTTACATTCTTGGTATACAATTACTTCCAATTAAAAGACTTCCAGTTTGTATTCAGTTTTAGGCTCAATCTCAATTCTCCACCTTAGCCCTTCCCCTCTGTTTTTCTCGTTCACAAGAGATGAAAGGAAGACCCAATTCTGTTGTGCAGTGAGGGCTAGGGCGAAGGGCTAGATACCCCTCTAAACGGAGTGTTTCCAGATGCAGACTTAAAACAGAGAGGTAGGAGGAGTTTGACAAAACAAGCTGGTAAAATAAAGTCATAAGCATCATCTACAAGCACTTCAACAACATTTAAAAATGGGATTGTGAGACAAAGCAGAGACTGATGAAAATGTGTAGGATTTGGGCTGACACCGTGCGCTCTGCAGTCCTCTTATTCTGTTGTTAAATCAATACAGCTGTTTACACTATCAGGCACAAGTTACTCCCAGGTCCAGATTAAAGACCTTTGCAGTGGCAGGGCCTAAACTCTGGAACTCTCTCTCTTTGTACATGAGAGCTGCCTCCTCTGTGGAGAGCTTCAAGTCGCAGCTAAAGACGCATTTCTTTAACCTGGCTTTTAATTCAGGCTAACTGAGACTCTTATGACAGCGGATCATACTTTTGTATTTTTTGTGCATTTTGTGGCAGCCATGTCTGTTTTTAAAATGTGCTATATAAATAAACTTGACCTTGACTGATGAACTGTGAGAGTGCCCGTTTGGGGAACAAAAACGAGAGAAAAACAGTCACAAGAGAAAAACGAAGAACCAAGGCACTCCTCCCATATGATTCTCTATCTACATTTTCTCAAAAGCCTTTATTGTACTGGGCTAATACAAACTGATGGACTGCTTTAGTGGAGACAGGCTAGAGACCAGTAGAGTAGGAGATTGGGCCTTAACCTCTGTAACCTCCCTCTTTCGATCCACTCTGAAATGTGGATCGAAAATTCCTAAAATACTTACTTTTTTTTTAGGTAAAAATAAAGCTTCTGGTTATACAGATATACTTAAGACAAACGGTCTTCGTTGTCCTCATTGAAACTGACTGCCCATGTGCCCACCTGCTGTTCTTGAGTGTTCATCTTAAGGCAGGGCTCTTCAATTATATATTTGATTGGTCTCTGGGCTGCCGGTCGTTTTGCGAGCTCCACACCATCACCAAACATATTCATATTTCTGGATAAATAAATGAAAATGTAATACCATAATTGCTCAAATAGCATTTATCATAGAATATTTTTAAACTATATTCCAACATTTAAACCCCTAAAACCACTAAGCCGCAGTATATACAGTATAACTGACAGTGATGGACACATGTTATTTCAGCCCCTCTGGCATCTAAAAGCCTTTCCTGTTATTGTTGTGTATTACTTACAAGGCTTGATGCTAAGCACCAAAAGGACATACTTTATCTAAATCACAGCTGTTGGACGGGATTCTACCAGAGTTCACTAAATGGAAGCACTGCAAAGTAAACAAGAATCTGTCTCCATAATTCTGTGGCATAAACCTGATACACCACATGAATGTTAATCTGACAAAATTGAGATTAAAAGTGGTCCTCTCCTATTCTTGATCCTATTGCTTCCTTCTCTCCAAAAAACACTAGACAGTTAGGTATATTGAAAAAAGTTTGTTTAGACCTATCATACTAACTAATAACCTTATATAACAAATATACTTTAGTAGTATATTGTATAGTTTTCCATGCACTAAATTAACTAACATTTTTGTAGGTATATCAGGTTCATGCATGGGATTTTCTCATACATGAAGCAAGTCATACTTGCTAGATGATACTGCTTTAAAGCAGTTTCATGACCCTACTGTCGTAGGTATTTTACACATGAAAAAATATTACATTTTCCTGGGCAGATCTTTCATTTCAAATCGCTCAGACGTTCTGAAAATGGATTCATGTCGATGTATGCCAGGTTCTGGATCCCTGTCGGTGTGAAAATACTGATGAATCCACAAACGATTTTATTTTCTCATTACATTACATCAATCAAGAGAACATGCATATTTACTGACAAGAGTAATACATGTGTACATGTACATGTATGTACATATGTACTCTGTAAACATGGAGCCTGTTCAGTAAATGTGGGCCTCCACATGGATCTACTCATGTGTGGAAACGCTGTAGTACAGCTCCAGGCCTGTGTGTGGCGCTGTGAGCCACTACAGGACGCCTCCCAAAGCAGAACAACACTGTAGAGGCACATGCGCAGAAAACTTTTTCTAATGTAAACAGACCCATCACGGTGAAATGAAACAGAAGATTTACAGAAGAAACAAAGAGGTGGATTTATGTTTCAGATTTCACAGGACGAGAACATTAATACTGTCAGTGAACGGACTGGAGCTGTCAGGACAAAACCACAGACAGAATGGAGGATATTTCCTTGGGGCTATTCTCCGTGTGTCACCTGTGCGGCTTGCGGTGAAGACATATAGAGACATATAGAGACATATAGAGACAGAACTGTAAACCAGATTAAAGATATATAGCTTTAATCCTCAGTCTTTATACTGCCAAGTCCCTCACATGGACAATTTGCAGATGTCCTATTGAAAGTAAAGTGATAGGAGCGTTTATGTCCAGAAAGTT
>OMNZ01058386.1:0-14633 GCA_900303255.1 Lesueurigobius sanzi | reverse complement strand
CTATAGGCAAACCATTAGTTTAATACACCTTTATATGGGCACCATTAGTTTAATACACCTGTATATGGGCACCATTAGTTTAATACACCTCTATAGGCACCATTAGTTTAATACACCTGTATATGGGCACCATTAGTTTAATACACCTGTATATGGGCACCATTAGTTTAATACACCTCTATATGGGCACGATTAGTTTAATACACCTCTATATGGGCACCATTAGTTTAATACACCTCTATAGGCACTATTAGTTTAATACACCTCTATATGGGCACCATTAGTTGCACAAAGCACATCAAGATGGTACTCGATTTCTTGCCATGTTCGTTGTAGCATTGACTCATTAATGGTGGCAATAGCATCAGAAATCTTTTTTTTTTCAAGTCCTATATGTTTGTTCGATACACGATATCTTTAACATAACCCCATAGAAAGAAGTCCAAGGGAGTGTATCTGGTGAATGTGGTGGCCAAGGAATTCCAATCCACCGGTCTGGAAATAGAACAAATCTGGATAAGATACCTCATCAACTAGCTTTGTAATCATTTTTGTTTAATAAGAGACCTTATTGTATATTTATTTAAATATCGAGCCACAATTATGCATGAAACAAGCTACTAGTGGCATGGCATTTGTGACTGAATAGACTTTTTTGAACAGCTCTTTAAAGTGAACAATTTGAATTGGATCTCATATATTTGCTTTTCATGCAAGATTATAGTTATTATAATTATAAGTTAGAAAACAGCAGAGCAAAAATTACGAGTGAAAGGTTTTAATCACTAAAGTTTACTTGGCAAAGCAGTTGTTTGGTTTAAATTTCAAACATATTTCAAAGATACAATCTATTCCCAGCTTAAAATACAATTATTTTTAATCAAAAGGTGCACCTTAAATTGGGTCTCAGATAATGATTTTTCTCACTGGCTTCCCAAAAAAATGTGCATAAAAAGAGCTATTGTTTTGAATGGCTCTTTGACAATAAAAGATCCCAAAGATTTGCCACCAATTTAAAGAGCCATAAATCCCATAACTACAGGCTACAACTGCTATGCCAAATCATTTTAGATCAAATTATTTTCTCTTCTGTTCCCTTCTCTAGTGTTATGCTGTTTGGTTTATTCAGTGTACATATAGGCAAAACTGCATTCAAACCAGGAAAAAAAAACTGATTCATGCTAAAGTGCTAAAGTAAAATATTCAGACATGAACGCTGCATCACAAGTTGGTGCATGAAGAAAACAATGAATAATCCAGTATTGCTGTTTGAGTGAGCGACAGGACAAGTTTATCACTTGCAAAGAGGCCGCGAGCCAAACAGGTTTATGAAGGGAGAAAATTCAGATCTGTTTGGCCTCGGGCTTTGTAGACCTAAGCCAATGCAAAGACTGATTGTTCTCAGACAAGGACAAATGAGCACTTTACAGAGGCTCATGCAATAATTAGCTCCCGCCAGGCCCGAGAAAAGTTGATGCTTGAGTAGGTATGGAACATTTGACTTCGGAAAAGGAGGGAAGAAGAGGGAGCTTCAGAGCCACCGGGGAGTCTAAAAGTGTGCCGTCAATCAGTGAGCAGAGGTGACACGAGGTGAACTGTGTTTCAGAGGCTTTAGACATTTATGACTTTAGTTACTAAGTTTACATGCACGAACAAACTGCAAAGTGTAGAAGAGGTTAATGGTAGGGCTGCTCGATTATAGAAAAAATAATTTTCGTCATAATTGAAATCACGATTATTCAAACGATTATTTGTGTCATGGTATTTTTTTAAACAGAACAATGCAAAAGATATTGTTTGAACAATTATGAAAGTGCAAATATATCAAGTATATTCACTTTGGGGAAGGTTTCTGAGCCCTCACACATCACACCTGCCCCCTGCTGGCCGGCACTCACCTGCACACTTCTGCACGTCGCTGATGATGACATCATCGTGGTGTTGTCAAAGTGCTAAGTTAGCAGTTTTGGAAAATGCTAACGAATTTTCAACGCGTCTTTACACATTCTTCCCGGAGACTTAGAAGGGCATGGCTGGGCTTATTTTAAAGCCCAAACTCTTCTCTTTCCAATGCAAAGAACCGCACTCACAGAGATATGTTGCCCGTCGGCGGCGACTTATAATCGTTTTGTCTCGATTACACTATTTTTGTAACCGTGCAGTGTAGTAATCGTAATCGTAATGGAATTTCGATTAATTGCACAGCCCTAGTTAATGGCATAGATTAATCTAACACAGTAGTTTTCAAAGTAGGGTACAGGTTTATTTGTTACGTGGACCTTATTGATAACCATATTTAAAAAATGGTTTAGTCCCTTTCTTAAGCAGTCAGGCACGTTATCTTTCACACGTCTGCAGTGCATCAACCCACACCAGAGTGTGGTGCATCACTGCACTTCAAAGAGCTTTTCTCAAGCCCTAGGGCCCTTTAATTAATTTATTATTGTTAAATAAGATACGTAGGTCAGTGCTGTGAGAAAGAGCCCGAATTTGGCTCTTATTTTGCCAACAGACAGGAGTTTCCCGGCTCTGACTGGAGCAGGACTCCTGATGATTTTAAGCTTTGCCTGTGGCACTTCTCGTCCCTCCCATTTTTTTTACAGCGGCCTCTTTGTCTGTCAGGTGTCAGAGATGTGTCTGTGTCACTGAAGAAGTGCAAAAAGCCTGTGCTTTCCTCCACGGCCTCGCACCTCAATTCAGCATATTCGAATATGGCACAGGGTCAAGTGTTACCACCCCCTTGGTGTGGGCGTTCTCTCATAGAAAATAATGAATCTGGCTCTTTTGCCGTGCGCCTTAATTAGTCCAAGTTTAGACCTGGTAATGTCTTGGTTTCGATCACATTTGGTATTTGCTCATCTAATTGACCCTTTACATGCACCAATGTATTCAAGCACTTATTGTGCAGTTGTGTTAATCACAAGTCAAAAACAATGCTGTTTTAATAATACTGTACATAAAAAACAGATATCCAGAACTACAAAAAAATAATAATTCACATAAAGGTTCAACTTAAGGTTGTACTTTTTTCATGCTTATAGATGATGCACAAACATTGGTCAATAAAGTTGACTACTCCTTATTCCTTATTTAAATATGTGTGTCTCCTGCACGTGTGTTGAGGCCCAAGCGCTCGTTCTCCTAATCGTGCGGAAATCCAGACTACTTACAGGAGCAATGAGGGACGTAATGAGAAAGTAATTTTGACTAATTTTCCGACCGCGCCGCCACCGTTCTGTGGCCGCCGTCTGCATCGTTATGAGCCACATCTGCAACGAAATGCGTATGACACAGAGAGGCGGACAGGAGTGAGAGAGGAGAGAGTGACAGAGCCTGACATGGTGTGAAGACAACAAAAGCTGTCAGAACTCAATACTCACACTGCCTCCTGTTGTCAGGATTCAGCTGCTAATATCACAAGACAATGGAAATGCAAGAAAATTATAGAGAAAGATTTTAGACATGTTACACAAAGACATAAATCATTTAAATGGCCAGACTTTTCAAAAAGAATTTGCTCTATTAATAAAATTATGTAGTAAGATTTTGACTTGGTACAATGGCATTCACCCCCAAAGACACTATTTTATGAGCCTGCTCAAACTTTTACTTTTTTTCACTGGGGTGGAACCAGAAACAGCCCATGTCTATAAGACTATAGGATTTTTTTTTATTCATTTGGGAATGCAAATGTCTGTCTTCAGCAATCAAGTTTGTTCTTTTTGCAGACATTTCACCCATAATTGGTAGAGATTGCTGAATCTGTGAGTGAAATTGCTTTGAACTTGTCATTGGGCCTCAGTATACATCCTCAGGCCCTTTGAGGTTAGGATGACCTCAGATTGGCAAACAGCTTCAAAGGCAATCCATTCTCTAGACACGCTCCTGTGGCACACTTTTTTTTTTTTTTAAGGACTAAACTTGATAATAGCCAAAGTGAGAGAAAGCTCAAGCAATCGACAAGAGCTTACCACGTTATTATTAAAATATTTTTGAATGGTCAAACTCCCATCACATAACTTGCTCTTGCGTTTTACACAATATAACACATCCCCCCCCTCTTGTGCATTGTAGCCTCCCGCACTAAAACTGCTTGTTAGCTCATTTGTAGCCATCTACCCTCATCCACATAAACGGTGAAAAATATAGGCGTCACCTGAAACGGCTTACAGCAACTTGACGACGACATCCGGAGTGGGGAAAAAATGGACTTGTTTGGCGATCACAAGGGTTTTGATGTGGCGTGTGTTATCTGAAGACACAGTGCTTTGCCATTACGGTGCCCCTGCGCTTATTATAGATTCCATTAAGATGGCAGTTAAATTGGATGTCCCCCATCAGCTGCGGAGCTTGTTGTTTGTTTTAGCGGGCGGGACGCTGAGTCACACACAAGTATTATTAAGTCTTTCAGTTGATAACAGATGAATTAAAGAGACAACAAGAAGCAGCCGTCCATGGGAGTCCACCAGCTCATGTGAAAAATCAAATCAAATAGGTCTGTACACTACAAAAACTAAAAATCCAGCAGGGGTTTTAAAGACTTGATTTGAGCATAATTCATCTTGTTTTGAGCAGTTTTGACTCGATAGGGCATTGGCAAATAAGTTTACTTGAAATAAGAACCGATGTATTGAAACAAGTCAGAAACATCCCAGAACAAGAGAAATAATCCAGGTCAAATGAGCAACTAAATCTTAACTAGTCAAAACATCTCAAATTCGGATAGATATTCTGAATTTTAGTCATTTAAAATAATCTAGAAATGTATGTTTGCAGTGTAGAAATATAAAACAAAATCACAATTTCAATGGTTACAATTAATCAATCAATCACAAAAGCTGTGAATAAATAGGTAAAATAATGTCTCATAAACCCTGCTAACCCCATAGTTTAAACTCTACAAACGTATTCATTGGATTCTTGCATTATTTTTGCTGTTAATACTTTGGACGTCCTCTGTCAAATATAAATGCTCCTGGGAGCATTTTTTCAGGGAGTTTGTAAAACTGATTCAAAGATTCTAATGACTTGAAAGACAACCATTTTAAGAACTTATGTTAATGCACTGTATATGAGTGATAAATCAGGATTACAAATGCACATTTCAAAGTCTATTCTGACTAGCCACAGCTACAATTATATAATTAGTATTTGGAGACACTACAATGTTTCGCAATCAGGTGTAGCCAGAGACCCTCTGAAGGTATGCACTTAGCAGGATCATACAATTTGAATAATTGGAATTCCCAGGCTTGCAATGGGTCAGATAAGAATTTTGCATTGCCACACTTAAATTTGAAGAACAAAAACATATTCTCTTATATTCTATCACTGAAATAACTTTAGTATAAGGATCTGTTCAACAATAGCTGACCTTTCCTTAAACCAGTGCTTCTCA
Source organism: Lesueurigobius sanzi (assembly GCA_900303255.1). Classification (NCBI taxonomy): domain Eukaryota; kingdom Metazoa; phylum Chordata; class Actinopteri; order Gobiiformes; family Gobiidae; genus Lesueurigobius; species Lesueurigobius sanzi. Next base: position 9,235 of record OMNZ01058386.1, on the reverse strand, counting down.
AATCAAGTGGCTTATCAGTATGTATCCTATGTTTATGGAGTGAGAGAATTTGATTGTGTAAATACAAAAGGAAGCACTTATTTCTTAGATTATTGACAAACAGGGCAACTTTGGAAAGTGTCACTGTTGTTTTGGACAAGGCTTGAAGGCTTGAAGGCCAACACATGGATAAATGGGCATTTGTGAAAGGAAGCCGCAAAAAGACAAGCGAGAGAGACAGAGGAGACAGCGCCTTCTTCACGTGAGCCAGGTAAACAAAACACCGCCACGGAGGAAAAGTCTGCACACGCCGCTAAATCAGAGGTTTAAAAGCACCATTCTACAAATGCCTGTGACAAACTGTTCCATGTGACGGCTCTGGTGCTGCGTAAAGGCACATATGGGCGGCTCATAGCAAAGTGCACTCGCATCACCTTTAGTCACAACGCGACAGAAAGTTTGGGGATAGGGACAGACTAGCCTGCCATCTGCATTGCATTTAATGCTAAATGTTTGAGGCCCGATCACCACCTGGTGGTGAGCTGGACACGCTGGCAGGGAGGAAGCCGGTCAGACCTGGCAGACCCAAGCGTATCGCAAGGATCTGTTGGGAACGTCTGGCAGAACCCTCTGTCAGCTGGGTCTTCAACTCCCTATTTAAGAAGGGGGACCAAGGGGGAGGGTGTGTTCCAACTACAAGGGGATCAAACTCCTCAGCCTCCCCGGGAAGGTCTATTCCAGGGTAATGGAGAGGAGAATCCATCCGACAGTCGAACCTCGGATTCAGGAGGAACAGTGTGGTTTTCGTCCCGGTCGCAGCACACTGGACCAGATCTATACCCTCCATCAGGTGCTCGAGGGTTCGTGGGAATTTGCCCAACTAGTTCACATGTGTTTTGTGGACCTGGAGAAAGCGTTCAACTGTGTCCCTCGTGGTGTCCTTTGGGGGGTGCTAAGGGAGTATGGGGTCGGGGGCCCCCTACTGCGGCTGTACATCTGTTCCCTGTACGACCGCAGCAGGAGCATGGTTCATTGCAGACAGCAAGTCAGACCTGTTCCCGGTGCATGTTGGCCTCCACCAGGGCTGTCCTTTGTCACTGGTCCTGTTCATTACTTTTATGGACAGGATTTCTAGGCGCAGTCAGGGGCCAGAGGGGGTTTGGTTTGGGAACAACAGGATCTCATCTCTGCTGTTTGCAGATAATGTTGTTCTGTTGGCTTCATCAAATCAAGACCTTCAGCTGCACTGGAGCGGTTTGCAGCTGAGTGTGAAGAGACTGGGATGAAAATCAGCACCTCCAAATCCAAGGCCATGGTTCTTGACCGGAAAAAGGTGGCCTGCCCACTCCGGGTCGGTGGAGTGTCCTTGCCTCAAGTGGAGGTATCTCAGGGTCATGTTCACGAGTGAGGGACGGATGGAGCGTGAGATTGACAGACGGATCGGTGCAGCGTCTGCAGTGATGCGGTCGTTGTATCGGACTGTTGTGGTGAAGAAGGAGCTGAGTCCAAAGACAAAACTCTCAGTTTACCGGTCAATCTACGTTCCTACTCTCACCTATGATCATAAGATATGCGCTGCATACATAATTATGACATATCGTCATATTTCCTTGTCTTAGCTTTCGGGAGACTTTCGTTTGTCTCATTATCTCCATCTCTCTCTGCTTTTCTTTTTGTCACTGTTAAATATAAAAAAGCATGTGCCCTGGGATCACACACACCCCCCTGAGATCGCACGGATTTGAGAAGGACTGCCTTAAACAGTCCAAGCAATTTGAGAGAGTTGAATAATTTTTATGTTATGACTACGATATCTTGGTCATCTTTGTATAGTTGCTTCTCACTGAAACACATTAGAAGAAGAAGAAGCATATATGCATATATGACGACAATGATTTAATTTGATATATGCCATATTTGACACAATATTACAGGACAAGCCAAGGTGGAAAAAGCTGCAAATCAGCTTTTTTATGACATCTCCATCTAATATATGCCTTGTATGCATGTATGATTTCATATAGCCGTCAGATCAGGCTTTTAAGACATTTCCTTTGCATGGCTGAGAACCAAGCACATTGTAAATGAAAGATTAGTGCAATTTTGTTACATCATTGTGCGGGGCTTCTCTCAAGCTTATCCTGATTTGTAGCGCACTCTCTTTTGCCATAGATGTAGTGGACCTTGAAGTGTTGTGCAGTCAACGCCATTCAATTAATACAGAGCCACCATAAAATCACTATTGAGATGATGAATGGTTAAATGAACAAGTAGACACGGGTAGGATTGGTGTGAATTTATGCCGGGAATCTCCTTTGGTGATGGCGCTTGATATGTTGCGCGCAAGGAAAGACAGGTAAAAAATGGTCCTGTTAGATCTCACACCATCAACCAATAATGGCCCTTTTGAATATTTACAGCCACATTAGAACTAAAGCTGCATCGCCGCTCAGTCATTAGGCCACAGCCCCATTGGAAACATGAGGGAAGACACATTGGGATGAATTGAGGCTTACCATGACCAGAAACAGATCTATGGTGGCAGTGCTTTGTCAATATTAATTTTCAGCAGCACAGGCATAAAAAGCTATTGTAAATATGCACCATGTGGTTGCTCAGAGGAGAAAGAAACTATTGTGAGAGATATGGATTCAAGTCATATGTGATGTCAAAGCATGTACAAACGATTACTGCCATCTATTGGCCACTCGACATGTAAAGTTAGGGTCATGTGATATAGTCAACTGAGCCAGGAATTGAAATGTAGTTTTTTGGATTTTATTTTACATTGCTTTCGTTTTGTTCTGCAAAAACTAGTGAGGGCCCCACAGTTCTTGGACCCACACTTGTTTGGGATAAACACCAAAAAATCTATGAAAAAAACATGTACTGATTACCACTCTTTAAAATCATTTTGCAATTTAATTTGTCTTCACAGCTGAGAGCCTACGAAGGCAAGAAAAAAAACAACTAATGAATGAAAAAATGTGTCATACAAATGGTAGTGTGAGGCCACTGTGTGCAAATGATGCTGATCTAACAGTGCAGAATGACTGTGCCATGTCAGACCACTACAGGGCAAAGCAGAGTTTTAATTCACGCTTTGCCTCATCAAAAGGTTGTCTTGACTTAGTCATGGCTGTGATAATTGGTCCAGGACATTTTTGGCTTTCTAAAGCTGGTTAATTTTGATTTTGCTTGTGACCGCTCACTCTAAGTGCATTAGGATGTGGTTGTCAACTTAAATTTTCTGGAAAGACTTCAAGTTTCGCAAATATATCATGGAAAAGGTAAACAGGGGAACAATTGTGGCACTGGTGAAAGAAAAGTGGTTTTAAGACAAGGCTGGCTGGAAAATGGATAGTGTCCAGCATGTAGTTCACATGGGTTTCAATTAGCTGTGTCTAAATGAATTAAGAGGTGTAAAGCCATAGCAGTTCCAGTGGTGGTATTAACCTGGTGCTTCTCATTAGCCACCCCTGGCTGATAAAGAGAGGAAGGGGAGCGCGGTGCAGACAGACACCTCTCCTGACATGGGTGACAGAGTGGATCACACCGCCTCATGAATAGTAATAGGCACAGACATGTCCCGCTCTCCCTGGTGTGAGCTGACGGATCCCCGTGTCAGCAGGGCCCGTGGCTGGGGAAAAGGGACTGACAACTGACTGAGATGTTCTGGAGGCTCGGGCAGAAAAAAAGCCAGGCGTGACATGAAGGCTGCATCATAAGATTGTTTGTCTGTCCGGGCTGCCTTCATCGCCTCCCCCTCGAGTGAGTAAATAAAGAGTGTTTGCTGGCCGAGGAAGTGGGACTGGATTGTTACCTGGTGGCCTCTGGGTGAGCGCCGAGGCGCCAGCGCGTCTCAATAAATCAGGCCAAGCTTAATGCACTCCCCCAAACTATTGATAAGCCCGCGCTCAGGCAAATGCGTCTTTTCTAAAGGGGTGATGTCACTGATAACCTAACGGACACGCAGGCTTTGTGACTGACCCGGTCCTGGACAATCGATAGCAGCACAATGGGGAACGCACAGGTGAGCAGAATGTCAAATAAGAAGCAGAAACCAGCTGAACAAAAGCACAGTTTCTAATGGAGAGAGAAGTGGCGGCGCTGGCTGAGAGGTCCAGCATTTTAGACAGGAGTCACAAAAAGGCATTTTGAGGAGACCTGTAGGACATCGCGATTTAGCCAAGTCTACAAGCTGAGAAACACGACAAATGTACAGCCGATCACAATGGGCTGACTGCAGCTTTTTTCTCCGTGTGTCACTCAGAGGGCTGAGCATTGAGTTGTGGACTCAGACCTGAACAAAGCTGGATACATGATTTATCCCCTTGATGGGAAAATTATACATTACACATTAGACAGAACACAACCAAACATTTTTAATGGTTAGCACAAAAGTAGTACTTTTGTCCAGGGATTGAGGCAGGTTTCATCAAGTACACTTTACTTGGTGTACAATACACTGTAGGGTTGGGCGATGTTTACAGTGAATCCATCGTGATGGACGATGATATCGTCCAATAATGTAAAATTATTATTAACGTGATTAAGCGCTGCAGAACTAAGGTTAATGAGTGACGCATTGTATATCTATGGGGGAGCTGCATGAGCAGGGACGGCCAAAGAACCTCCAAAATCACATCGTACCTGTCATAGCACCTTCCATACACGACCCAGGCGTCGTGGTGAGAAGTGAGAGAGGGAAAAATGTGTGGCTGTGAAGTCCTGCTGCGGCACAAGTGGCCTCTCTGCGGTGTCCTCCCACTATCCGCATGCGTAATTACGCATTTTACCCGTAATTGCAACTTTTCCAAAACTCTTCAAATTCTCCGCAGTCAGGGTTTATGATCAGTTACATGATCTGCTCATGTGCTGCGCCATCATAGCGGGGCAGCTGGGCGCGGGGCAGTGGCTGGCCGCCTCTCGTCTCCGTCTGAGCGCGTCCACCTCGATCCTTTCTCTTTCGCTAACCAGATCCTCTCTGTTTTGGCGATATATGGCATCTGACAAATACACACTACGTGTGCGTTTAGGTTCCTCCCTTCAGTGCTTCCGTGCCCGTTCATGTGGTTGTACGTTCTTTGGAGTCGCATTGAACTATATGTGTTGAACCAGTGGCTAAATGAAATGGCTAAACGCGAACGCGCAGCTGTATCCGACCGACACCACCTTATACTAACACATGTTCTGGGGGAAATCCTGAATAATAATTATTTGTGTGGCCACACCTTATTTTCACAGACTAACATATGGCAGGCTACTTAAACTAGCATCCCTGCAAAGTTTTTATGTTTACTAGGCCTACAGAAGATCAGTGCGTGCTTCTGACAGGAGGGGGCATAGCATCAAAATGGTGGCTCTCCATCGTGATGTACCAACTGTATATACAGTAGTACTAGTGATTTTACAGCATGGCCTGATCCTGTTGTATTGCTACATCACATCACTTCTGTGTGCTAACTGCTAACTTTCTACTACAGAAGCAGAGATGGGCACTTCCCCTCCCACACCGACACCACACCTCTCACATGACCAGGCAACATAAAAACACATGTGCAGGGATCGCACAAAAGTCAAGGTGTCTAAAGAACAACAGCTAGCTATCGCACTAGCACAGTGTGATAATGAAGTTTACACTACACTCACAACTAGAAAAGCATCTGTGACCTAGCGGTTCCATTGGAGTAGAAATTTGGGGGAAACTGCCAGGTCATTTATCACCATCAGCAGTTATGACACTGTGTTATTTTTTCATTCATTTGTCACAGACAGGAAGCAACCATGGAACTGGAACCAACTGAGCATTTACCGCCACCTACTGGACTACACTTGTTAATACTAGTGACACCAAGTGCGCGCCTCTTGTTCCGCATGGTTTTTCTGCGACTGGTTTGGCCAGTTGGCTTGGCGATTAAAGCTCACCACGCGCTTATCTACATCAACCTTTTTTAATCTATCAATTTGATTAAAATTTGATTAAATGCCCAGCCCTAGTTGTTGGTCCCAACACACTCACAGAGATATGTTTTAGAAGTATGTTTCACAACATTCAGGGAGCAAAGAGAAGTTTGCTTTCATGAATCATGACCAAGGAATAATTTCATACAAATAAGGAGGACAAAACAAAATGAATTTCACTATTTGGAAAAATCCAGTGCATCTTGAACTTGTAAAATCAACTTGCCGTTTGAGAGCCAGCACAGTGATGTAAATCCGCCTTCCCCAGAGAGACTGAAAACGGAAGAATGTGTGTCAAAGGTCAGTATGGGACATAAATTCTATCTGCTGCTGACAAATGTGACCCTGTATGTGTCCCGAACGTGATGTCAGTCTACAACCATTACTTTTACAAATAAATAAGATTGGTAAAGCCAAGACGGCTGCGACAAGCTTGGAGTAAATCAACAAATTTCATCTGTAATAATGAATAATGTAATTACATGTGCCTGGGGTGGAATAAAAAGTCATGTCATGTTAAAACTGTGATGTTTGTGCTTTTTGTAATCTAGTGATTTCCAGTCATTAGTTGGTAGATCTTTAAGTTTTACATTTTCAGGGCACAATCCATGCGATTTAGATGATTCTGAGTTAGTCCACGATGTAGACATATAAAAAGAGTTTCTATTTTTGCTAGTTTTAGTTCTGAAGACTTTTTCCTGTTTCAGCATTTTATAATGAACACAACTTTTCCGGCATCAAGCTCAAGAAGTGCCTGTCTTCATTTTAAAAGTTTCTGTCCTGCTATATGTGATGTTTATTGTGAACTTCTAGCAAGTCCTTTGTACTCCACCCCAGTAGTGTTCTCAATAACAAAATAATCTGATATATACTGTATGTCATTGTCCAGTACGTGATAGATAAGTAACATGCTAACTTTTAAAGAAGCCTTCACCACTAACAAGCCACACTAAAACAGACTACATTCCTCTTCCCTAGTCTCCTCAGCAGCCTCAATCACAAAGGAACGTAAGGCATCTGCTAATGTCCTGGTAGAAATGTGCATTTGTGCTACCTCGCAGTTATGTCCAAGGCGAGACCAGTTGCAAAAAATCTACCAATCAGAAAGTCTCCTAAATGATCGAGAGCCATAGAGATACTTAAGGCAGACCCAACATTGTAAATAAACAATTTCAGCAGTTAAAGACTTCCAGCAGTTGAGCAATGTTGTTACATAAAGCTTGTGACAGACTGCACTGACGCACGCTCCATTAGATAATCTTTGACTCAATTTGTTTCTATATTTATGTTGTAGTCATTTCAGTCGGAGCAATGGACATAAAATGCACTTCGAATGGGATTTGCACAGTAGAAAAATGAGCGGATGCTAATCTCAAATCTTAAAGACCACATTAAAAGCAATGCCAGGACGTTTACGAGCAGTGTAATTTATCATATGCTATTAATGCTGGGGTATTTTCTTCTCTCATTTCCGCATTAATGTGATCTGGGCACCGAGGCGCCGGAGTCATCCATTGTAGGTGTAGCTTTACAAAATTTGGGGGTTGAAAAAAAGTGGAGTGATTTCTGCCATCAGATATTGCCATCAGTGTCCCTCTAATCACTGTCCCATTGCTACTCAGAACAAGTTAGTTGGCCATTTGTAAAATACCTCTGTCCTCTGAACCACTGCTGTTTCTTTTTCAGTTCTTCCTTTTATAGCTTTTAGAAATAACTTTGAAGATCAATATAAACATCAACCCACCATTGGCATAATCATTTGTAATAAGATAAAAGGAGCAGACACAAAACATGTATGAGCATTTTGTGGTGTGTTAGTGAAGCCGAGCCGTCGACACTTGTCTCATTCAATCACGTTCAATAAGTCATTTCCGCGGCACGTTTAATCTCGTTTCCACGCGCCTCACTTTGTTCTGCGGTCGTGTGTTGCCGCGTTGAGAGAAGCATCATTTATCGCGGGCTTTTGCTGCAGCTTGGAGGCTGGCGCTCCGTTTCAGGGGGGGCTTTGCTTGTCTCCGTGTGCTGGACGACTCCTGGTTAAGGAATCAATTTGACTGGACAGCCTTACAAATTGCATAAAGAGACAAAGTTGTCCTTGGAGTGCGTCACCATTGATTGATGGCTCAACATGCGCACGCCGTAAATCCTCCCGACAGAACGGAGACAAATCTGCCCGCTCCTGAGCCCGCCCCTCTGCTACTCTCACAACTCCCCCACCTGGCCTTGCTTTGACCATCCATGAACAATCGCATATATGCATGTAAATATATACAATAACTGCAGCTTTTTGCTCATTTCAACTATTCAGACTGCAATTTCGATTTGAAAAGTACTGTATTCGGGATATAACAATGATGAGAGGAAGTTCTCATTGTACTCATTAGTTAGTAAGTGATCACAGTATGTGTGTGGTTTGAGATGTATAAATGTACAGGAAGGGCATCTGGCATTTCCCACGAATGTCAGTTAGATAAACCATTGTATAAAGTTTATATGGGTTGGACCAGTGGTTTCGCTAGGGATCATTTTTCTCAGTCATTTTGACAGACAGGGTTATAAAAAATCATAAGCTATTTTTATCCTTCATTAACCTCTTAAGACCTAGAGTCCCCGAAAATGGGGACTTTTTTTTCAGATACAGTTACTGACCTACGTGTTTTACGCACAGAAATATTCCAAAGTTGCAAATTAGTGACAGCTGTTGTGGGATTATCCATTTCTGTGTGTGTTTTTTTCAGGCGGAAATTCATTCAAACCTATGATAACCTCATTTTATTGTCAAACAACATAATTTATTTTTATTTCACTTCCACCATCATCCCAAAGCTCTACCAAATGTGTGGACACCAAGATTAGCCATGTACACCTAGGATGTAAAGACAGCCTAGGGCTTAAGAGGTTAATTAACTTCTCATTATATACCTAGTATTATACATGTAAGAAAACACAGATTACAGGATAAATGGATGCAAATCTAAATATAATTTGTGAGCAATATATTTTATGTTTGTTAACCTCTTATACCCCACAGGACCCAAATTGGACATACAAGGCGCAGTGGGTCCAAAATAGATTGACAAAAGCACCATCAAATAGGAAAAATTTGACGATTCAATTGTGATTTGAAAACATAAAAACTCAGGTCCAGTAACGTCTGCAATTTTGATCATTTTTGGGGCAACTGACAGATTTTTCTGAAAGGTTTAGAGATCCCTGCCTCCACTTCACCGAGTCCTGTGCAAATAAAGACCCAGAACATTATCTAACCCAGGGGTGCTCAAATTCAGCCCTC
>OMNZ01058382.1:0-55807 GCA_900303255.1 Lesueurigobius sanzi | reverse complement strand
TTGTTGAAGGATGGTCTGATACTCTCGCTCCTTCTCCAGTAACTGCTCCAGCAGCCTGCACGGCACACACAACACAAGTATGGGTTATTACTTTACCTTTAAAACCCAAACAGATCTGAGTTTTAAGGTGTTAAAGCTCCTGTACCAACAAAAAAACAGTTTTCCTCCTATAGAGTATATTGTAAAAGGAGCCATTTGAGCAAACAAACAATTATTTATCGATAAACTATGAACCAATTTATGCAGGTTTTCAACATATCACACAAAAATTGACTTGAGATTTCAATCTTCATGTAACTTTGTGTCCTCATCAAAACCACACTTGAGTATTTTTGTTTTATTTGCACAGGCTTCAGTAATTCTGTTACTATTGTTTGCATTTTGAACGCTCAAATATCATCACCAGATCCGCTCTAAGCTCTTCTACAGTGAATTAATCGTGTCACCCATTGATTTGTTCACTCTTTGTTCCCTCGACTGCACGCTTATGTATAATATGTCCACTTTAAGTGTGGCTAAGAGTGTAAGTTCAACTTTCTTATTTAGTTGCTGTTTAAAGGTGGAATTGTGGAGCTTTTCATGAAAAACCAAGACATGATATTAGGGCATATTTAATTTGACCTTTCAGTGACCCAGTAGCTGGACGGATGGATAGCATTCATGTTTTTATCACAGTGGCCTTTATGATGCTCCAGGATCAATTGTTTTTTGTGTGACATGGAGATGCTTCCATCAGCAGAGAAATAAAAAACATGACTCTGACTCTGCACATTACACAATCACCCAGGGATTCAAAACAGTACTAGGTAAAAACTTTTTGAGTTTTTTTCCCCCTCGGTTTAGATAGATCCTGGAGGGCAAAAGTATGGAGTTACATTTGCAAATCTATGGGGCTAACATTTGGGGCAAAATAATCAACAAAGTGCATTAGTTCTTCTGAGAATGTCTACCATATCCAAGTAAAATTGGTGCTGTGTGATATTCTTAACTGAATCGAAAATCAAATTGGGTCCTTGATTTGGGAATCGATACCTAGCCCTGATATCAAGGGTTTTTTTTCCACATAAAAAGTTCCACAATGCAGCTTTAAGAAGAACGCAGCAGGTTTAAAAAAAACACATTTTCACCTGGTGGTCTCGAGCTTCATCCTGCCCAGTTCCATGCTCACGGAGCGCTGGGCGGCGTGGGACTCGTGTGACACCGTGGAGCTGAGGGTGCTGACTCCAGAGGTTACCACGGTGTCATCGTTGGGGGCAGTGGCGTCATCGTTGGGGCCGACATGCCCGGCTCGGCTCTGGTGGGGGGGCTGGGACCGGCCCGGCACAGGGTCATCCTCCACGTCGTCCTGGTCCGCTGGGTCGCTCTCTGAAGCCAGGCTGAAGTGAGGCCTCAGCTCTACGGGCGCAAAACTAGGCTTACTAACCAGTTTCTTTATACAGGTCGGGTTCAGGTTCTGTTGGCAAGCTGCTTCTACAGTTGTGGCCAAAAGTTTACATACCCTTTTAATCTTTTGGCCATATTCATAGAATACTGCATGAATGATGATACAAAAATCTTCTTTCCACTCATAGTTGTTGTTGTGGTTGTGTGAAGCCATTTATTGTCAAAGAACTGAGTTCACTCTTTTGAAATCATAATGAAACAGAAACTACTCAAATGTCCCTGATCTGACCTTCAACAGCTGCCAGGAAAATTGTTCAGGAGCAAAGAAAAACTCACTTCAGCTGAAATACAGGACTCTCTGACAAAATTGTTTCAAGATGCACAATATGTAAACTTTTGATCAGGGACATTTGGCTAGTTTCGCGTTGAAAGGCCTAAAAAAACAGGGTTTACAATAAATGGCTTTACACAACCACTAACCATGAGTGAAATAAAGGTTTTTTGTGTTATCATTCATATTCTTCTATGAAATGCATAGGTTTACATCCCCTGACAACATTCTGTCAGGGGATGTAAACTTTTGGCCACAACTGTATGCTGTGACCAAAACTGGAGTAATTTAGTGTAAAAACAAATAATTCTAATACGCCACATTTATTACATTTACTAACTTGATATGGTATGATGAGATATATATATATATATATATATATATACACACACTTTGGAGTTTCAGTTTGGAGTTTCAGTTACATGAACTTGAAGAACTTTTGCTGGTGCGAAGTTAAATGTTATTACTGTGAAAACAGTGAATATTCTCCCATCACTTAGGAGCCATAGTTATTCATAGTTAAAGGTAGAGTTCACATTTTGCAATATACTGTATATGGTTTCAAATTACAATTGAGAAAAGAGTGACATGGTTTGAAAGAAATATCCACACAAATCATTATTTTTCAAATGTTTTTTTTTTCGTAATCTGTCAATGTTTTGTCAAAAAACATGACCTAATCTTCTGGCTCAAAAGTCAACCTCAATCTTTGTTGTCAGTGTGGCTTTGTGATCGAATAACGCTGTCTTTCGTTACTATTATGAGAAATTATTTAATCTAAGCTGCAGAGATAATAAAAAAATTGAATGAAACAAAAAAATGTAGAATAGTTTGGCAAAGTCTGTCCTGCCCCTCATTTCAGGTTTAAACTCAGTGATGCGAGATTATTCCAGATTGAAATTATTTAGCTATATGTATTACTGTACAGCATTATAGGTTGTTCATTTGTCATCTTAATCACTGTATTTTAGAAGGGGGGCCTTTTATTATTGCCGAAGTATTACAAAAGTATATCATTTTGAACTGTACACAAAGGCGTACTGTTTGAACGGCCTCCACTAAGATGCGTTTGTGACTGGAGAATATTGCAGTGTGCTCTCCACAGACCCATATTGAGCAGCTAATGTGTTTAGCCCCGAGGCCTGGACTTTACCTGGCACCAGGATGGTGATGGCGGTCTGCACAGCTTTGCGGATGATGTTGTCCAGAGCAAACATCCAGTGAGGCTTGATGTTGTGGTTTCTCAACACTTTGTTCACCTGAAGACAACAGTAAATGTTTATTACAAAAGTCATGGAAAACCACAATGAAAGGATTGTTTAATAAGGGATATCGCAATGAATGGTGGGATCGCCCAGAGGTCAATCAGGATAAATTTGACCCGGAAGTGTGTTTTGACAGTGCAGAAGGCGAGGGAGTGCATATAAATGTAGTTAAAATGATTTATTATATATTTGAATGATATTAAAAACTTACTAAACTGAGTGAGATAGATACATCTCTGTATCTATCACAGGATAGATACATCTCTGTATCTATCCTGTGATAGATACAGAGATGAGTCTCGATGTATTTAGATGATGGACAGTCACTAATTTCAAATTACTTTAGAGGAAACACGACAAGGAAGGACTTTGTGACAAGAGTGTTCGCCGCTGAAGAATTGAAGACTCCAGTCTTGCCAGACACAGAACAAGTGTGTGAGCAAATTACAATAAAGTACTTTCATGTACCCCTCCTCGAACGGCCACCTTATCGTGGTGGAGGGGTTTGAGCACCTGAATGACCCTAGGAGCTCTGTCTGGGGCATTATGCTCCTGGTAGGGTCTCCCAGGGCAAACAGGTCCTAGGTGATGGGTCAGACCAAGAGCGGGTCAGAAGCTTCTTATGAAGAGAGACCATCAAGGCCAGTTACGTCGCCCAGAGGAGCGTCATGGCCATTCTCCTGTGGACCCACCACCTGCAGGAGGTGATCCGGGCAGTGATCTGGGCAGTTTGGACTGCTGCCCCCGTGATCCGGTAACGGATAAGCGGAAGAAGATGGATACTTTCATGTAAAATGTGCAATGTATTGTTTATTTGATATGAAGATTGTTGTAATATTGTGTATTACACAATTAAAAGAAAGATAAATCTGAAAGAAAGCAAGCTTATTTATTATGGATAGGCATTTACCATTTACAAATGTCATTCAGCCTTTCCTTCATATATAATCACTGTAATGCCTCATCCCCCCATGCTGAGAGAAAACATGTATATGTAGGCCATAAACATCTTTTCCATATTATATTTTTTAAATAGGGTGTTAGCGTTTTCAGGAAAGAACTATGCCCTGACCAAAAAAGTCGACATTTAATTTTGCTTGTCCCACCTGCAATGGGAAATTAAAAGTATATATTTGTCAAAAATGATAAAATTGTTTGTGGAAATGTTTTTATCATGATTTGTTCATGAACCACAGTTTTGATGCTTGTAAAACAATCTTTATTCATGCACATTTTACATTGGGATAACAGTGGGATAGCAAATTTATCCCGATTGACTTTTGAGCGGAAACGCTAATTTGATCTTTGTAGATAGCGATTTTGCTTATGATGTCCAGTTATTATATTTTGTCTGACCAACAGGGGGTGCACTAGATTCACATGTTCACAACGTTGGCCTCATGAAAAGCCAATTGCTCTCCTCTTATGTCATCTGCTACCTGCAACTCCCAGCAATTTACTTCCAGCTGACACAATTATGTCTTTTGAAATACAAGGTTATTTCAAATTCATAATGCCGTCCTTTGTCAAGTGAAAAAAAAAACCTTCTTGTTATTTCATATTTCCCTGTGTTACAGAGCAGGTGTAAAAGGCCAAACTTACAGCGTCCTGAAAGCCAAACAGAACCACCTGCAGCTGACTGATGGCTGTGCTGTCAAAGTCCAGCTCCAGTTTGAGTTGAGACAATGTGCCGGCGATGATTTTCCTGTCCGCCATCCGCACAAAGTCTGCCAAACTGGACACGAGAGTGGAGATGTTCTGCGGCTTCAGCTTGGTCTCCTCTGACCCCTGACGAAGAAACAGCGTGTATCATTAAGGCGTAGCTAAAGAAAACGGACTTGTTGGATATGGGTACGGATGTGGTGCTGGCTCTACCTGTGTGAGTGCGTCCATGAGGTTGGCGACGACCTTGTCCTGGTCCTCGGTCAGAATGTGGTGCAGCGTGGCCCTCCGCTCGCTGTCCTTTCGAAGCAGGAAGAAGCCGGAGTCCTTCTCATCAGGGGAGGGAGGGGCGCTGTGGTCCTCGAAATTCTCCACGGGGATGCTAGCCAAAAAAATGTTTAAGAATGTAACATCGTTTTAAGGCGAGACAACGCAGGTGATGCAGGAGACAAATTAAACTGAATGGGGTCAGTATGAAACTTTTGATGTGGATTACTGATGTACTATGAGAAAATTGTTTATATTTTCCAATAACGAAATCTAAATAGTGGATAGAACCAAGCTTAAATTTATGGGTTCATTTTCTTGATATATTTTTTAACATTTATTTAACAAGGAAAGTCCCACTGAGATTAAGAACCTCTTTGTCAGGGGAGTCCTGCCTCCAGAGGGGATCTGATTGCACATGTTTTTAGTGGTAGGGGAAACCAGAGCACCCAGAGGAAACTTGCACAAACACGGGGAGAACATGCAAACTCCACAGAGAAAGGTCCCGTGCGGCCCGGGAATCGAACCCAGGAACTTCTTGCTGTGAGGCCTGAGCACTAACCGCAGCACCACGGCGTCGCCAATTAGCTACAAAAAATTGTTCAGAAGGGATTTGTGGTAATTTGTTTCGTTTTTGAATAAGTTTTTGAGTAGAATAAATCTGTAAATATTCAAATTTTTTTCTTTTGATGTTCAAAACTCAATAAATTGAATAGGGAGTTGAATATTGAAAGCTCCTCCTGGGAAAAAAAACCCTTCTAAATATTGTACAAGACTGCAACATTTGATGGCTGAAGAGGCTACTAAAGTGTAGATGTTGTTGAAAGAGTCTAAGAAAAATGCATTTTCAGAAAATAGATAGGAAGATACCATTTTTGAGTGAATCTATGGAGAAACGTAGAATCAGTGCAATAATTACCCACTTTCAGGACCCTCTTGAAAAGGAGATGGTTGCATCTCAAGAGCCTTATCCTCTCAAATAAATAAATACCAAAATATCATGTGAAGATTTAGCAATATTTTTTTACTAGGTGAAAGTTCATATGTTAAAAGATTAAACTGGCCTAAAATTTAACTGCTTTGTCTTCCCTTCATGAATCAGATACAGATGCCTACATGTTCTCACCCCAAACAAATATAACAATGTAGTGAGCAAACTTGGATGCCAGTGGACCTTATAAAGACCTGTAGGAGGAGTTTACTGGTAAGTTCCACCTCTCTTTGTTCTAAAGGCTAGAAAAAAAACACCTTTGTTATCAGTCTCAACAACTCCACTCACACCTGATCACTTGCCATTACCTTCCTATTGTCTTGCCCTGGACGTTGTTCTGAGGCTATTCACACCTTTCTGTAGTCCTGCTCTGGACTCTGACCCAGTCTCATTAGCATGACAGAGGGCTGGTTTTGGGAGAAGGATACTGCTATAAACAGTGGCTAAATTAAAGCGAAGTCCTCCATTTCTGTTCATGGAAGGGTTTTCTTTTTCTTTTTACAAAAATAGCTTTAAACTATCTTAACTTCACTGTCCTCAAATGACTGATTGGTGGCTTTGACATGGAGATGCACAACCGACTGAGGGCCACTAGAGCTTTCTCTGCAAAGCATCCTTCACCCGAAACCAGCCCTCTGTCATGCTAATGAGGCTGGGCCAGAAAATTACAGATTAACCTCTCTTACTGGTCTTTATAAGCTCTACAGGCATCCAAGTTTGCTCAGTGCTGACGAACGGAACTCCATGACGATCTGCTTTTCTCCAGGTCTAAACCAGGTCTGAAATTGGACAATATCACGGACAGAATCTGGATTAAACCGGGATTAACTAGGAGGAAACCAGACTAGGGCAGAGACTGAAATCAAGGTCTAAACCAGGACCAAACTAAAAAGGACTAAACCAATGGACAGAAAAAAAACAATGATTACCCAGGACTAAACCAGGACTAAACCCAACTCAACCAGAAATAAACCAAGAGAAAATCAGGTCTAAACCTGGACAATATCATGAGAGAAACATGTAAAAACTATGCAAGGCCTGAAACAGACTAAAATAGGTCTTTCTAAACCAAGACTAAACCACCACAACACCAGGTCTAACCCAAGAAGAAGCAGATGGCTTTAGTCGCCTTTAAAAGACAATTTACACATGAACTGGGAGAAAATAGAAATCGTGATTTAAACTAAAGAAAATTGTGATAAGATTCTTTGGCTATATTGCCCCCAGCTCTACTGGATAGTAAGTAGTCAAAAACATGTTCAAAGAAAGGAAATAAATCAAGTGGATGTCATGGAATCCATTACATTTTAAACTCAGATCTGGTCTCAACTCAAGTCCTGGCTGAAATGATGTTTTGTGCCTGCATGTGTGTGATTTGATACGCTTGATTTTACTTTTTATAACACTGTATTTGTAAAATGATGTTAAAAAAAAGCAAACCCAAGAAAAGAATAATAAGCTTGGTTTTGCATTGAAAACACTGACTCCTGTGTACCTGAGAAAGAGGGAGCGCGGGCCCTTGACGTCCCTCTCGCTGAAGCACTTGGCGCTGGGCTTGAAGTTGAAGGGGTTGGTGTTGAGGTCGTTGTCAGGGGAGACGGAGCCGTACTCGCTGCTGCTGCTGGTGTCCTCCACCACCACGGGCACCGGCAGAGAGATGCTGCGCAGGTACTCTAAAGCCACATCACAACACCCCATCATAAGCATATATTACAAGAATGGGCGGTTTAGGTTGAGATTTAGTATGTTAATATTGGGTCTTTTTGCCGAATTCATACTCCTCAGTTCATTCCTATGTTAATTTTTTTAAATACTTGCTTAAAATATTCTTAAAATATCTACACTAAAGGGAAGACACTGCAGGCAAAACTATTTTTTTTTTCAACATGTGATATATATCTATTTTTGGGCATTTTGAGTTATTCACAAATTCTGAAAGTGTAGTCTCCAAGCTTTCCAACAATGTGTAACACATGGAAATCTGTATTATTTGGAGAAGTTGCGGCCATTTGAAGGTAGGTACTCAAAAAAAGTCAAAGGGTAGAAACCAGCCTCTAAAGATTTTGCATTTCTCACCTCTATCTGCTGCTGGGAGAGACATAAGGGCTCATTTACATCTCATTTAAATAGCCACCCCCCCTGTCAAATGACTGTCAGTGGTCTGACAGGGCAGAAAGTGAAACTTATCAGCTCTTGTGGTATTTTTAAGAGAGATGACGTGAGAATCAAAGCTCTGAGCCTTTTTCTGTCTGTGTTTTGTCATCTACGACGTATATTTTCTTTGGGCTTTGTTGAGCGGCGCAGATCTCCGCGAAAGTTAGTGATGATTATGCACACATTTAAATCGGTACAATGCCCTGAATCTGTACTTGGAGACAGCGCCAGAATCACCATTACTTAGCAGCAAACTTTGTATAAGGCTCTTGCTCCATGTGTGCTTTTTTTGAAGCCGAACCACTAACATAATAACATTTCAGCCAGAACTAATCCGCTGTGTACATCAACATGCAACGCGTCGCTTACCACGTATTTACGCTCTTCCTTCCATCAGTTGTTGCTCCGGTGTAAAGCGTTCTCCGTATAATATAATCCACAGCAAGCGGGTCCAATGTTTAATGCCCATTTTCCAGAGGTTTCAAGCGCTGCCAGACAAAATAGCAGCGCAAGATGTAGCAGTAGCCACACGGTTCCTTCGGAGGGTGGGCGCGATAACAAAATAAACAAAAGAGCTTGCTCGCACGGCTCGCACGTAACCACACACAATGACACGCCCCTACTGCATGCTTAGAATCTGGTCTAAAACAAGCCGATTTCAATCACTAAATTTATGCTTTTAAATGTACCAATACTGCTATCTCAAAGATGGAAAGGCTTCTTCGTGATCTCAACAGATTCTGCAAAAAAAAAAAACGAAAATCACAAATTTTCAAAAAAAACCTCTTTGCCGTTTTTTTCCCTTCTTCTGCTGCCGACGTAAGCCCCTGGTCTTCGTACCGGGGCATATATTCTGGTTTTGGTCCAGTTTGCTCTCTTAACATCCCCCCCTTTGAACAAATCTTTGCAACTAGTATATGTACAAAATAAAACCATACATTTAAATATGGCTTTATCCATTCTTTAGATTTCAATGTTGAAAAATACAGTTGTGGCCAAAAGTGTAAACTTATGAATGACTCATAGAATATGAATGATATCACAAAAACCTTTATTTCACTTATGGTTAGTGGTTGCGTGAAGTTTTTCCCTATTCACCTGCAGTGTCTCGCCTTAAGCTTTTATTGAAGTTACACCTTTCTATCTTCCTATATCACAGTAATAAACAGAATTTGAGCAGAAAAGAGATTAATCAGTGTAGATTTGCCAACAGGCCAAACATATCTAGGCATAGAACTTGCCTAATATTAGATAATGACACGACAAATGGATCCTGTTTTTGACAGACAGAGCCAAGTCAGGAAATTGAAGACTTAAAAAGAGCGAAACAATACAAAAAGCTATTGAATCCCTGCACAATTGAAAGCAGAAACGAGAAGCGGGAACAAAAGCACAAAATAAATAAACAGAACACTGAAATATCATTTAGCAGTTCCACGGTGTGTCCATACGGTGTGTTGTGCAATATGCTTCTTGGAAAAGAAGAAACGTATTGCTGTGTGATCCAGCAGGTGAGTACTGGCCCAAAATATGAAGATCAGATAAGATTTTGAGAAAGCATGTCTGTAGCTGTCAGAACAAACAGAAAGCGCCTTACCTGACCCAGAAGAAGGAGCTGGAAACGGGACAAAAACAACAAAGACATGTGTCAGAAAAGTACAAATCTTGCAATCGTTCTTTCGAATAAAGACACAGCAGCATTTTACCAAGTACTTCCCCACCTAATACTTTTATTATGTTAGTCATTTAGTATTAGTACGCACATTAGGCTTCCGCGTTCAGGAAACTCACAGGAAACTCGCGATTATATTAAGGTGGCCACACACGACAGGATTTTGAATCTTTTGAGACTAAAAATCTGTGCACAGACCACACACACTTAAGGACAGACATGAGGACACACATACACACACATGAGGAGTCCCACCACAGATCATGGCATGAGAGAAAGTTTTTATTGAGCCACTCCTCCTAAGACTAAAAATCCTGTAGTGTGTGTCCAGCTTTAGACATCCAACCAACGTACAGTAGATCATCAAATGAAGGAGTTTTTTTGAGTCAATCGTGGTGTGGAGATCAAACTCGAGGTCAAAAAAGAGGTCTGAGGCACTCTGTTCCGTGAGAAAAATGATAAAAGTCCTTTATTCAATGGACTGCCTACGCGTTACAATAGATACAGTAGATCATATATTTTGTAATTAAAAAAAGGATTTGGTTTTGGCACATCATGGCATTTTATTGGATCTGTTCATTTAATTATAGGAACACTGTAACATTTTGGATTATACAGGGTGTCCGCGGGGCATTAAAAAGCATTAA
Source organism: Lesueurigobius sanzi (assembly GCA_900303255.1). Classification (NCBI taxonomy): domain Eukaryota; kingdom Metazoa; phylum Chordata; class Actinopteri; order Gobiiformes; family Gobiidae; genus Lesueurigobius; species Lesueurigobius sanzi. The sequence continues at coordinate 45,435 of OMNZ01058382.1, read as the reverse complement.
AAGTCATTAAATGAATTGTGTCAAAGATAAGGCCTTGAATGTCATTAAAAAGCATTAAATAGAATACAAACTGGCATTAAATCTGAAGTTCTTGGAAAATAATGACATTGCTCAACTCATATTACTGCAAAAGTTCATCAAAAATACAACATTTTTTGTCTAGACTACATTATTGGCTGAAATTACACACCATTTCTGTTGAAAAGTTCTCCATTGTAACAAATTTTCCATTGAACATGGAAATTAATATTAAATCCGCACCAATTTATGGCATTTGTGGCATTAAAAAGCATTAATTTGGACTTGCTGCTACCTGTATAAACCCTGTTATACCGTGGCCAGTAATACAAAACTAGACAGACCAGTGAGACACAGGAAAAGCAACTTCTGGCCGTGGGTAATCAAAGAATGGATGTGGATGAGGACCTAACCTTTTTAAGTCTCATATTTGGCTGTTTTAAGTCAACATCTCCAAGGAGGGGAGCTGGAGAGGCATAAGAATCCTTTTTCCTGTAAAGCAGGGGTCTCCAACCTTTTTTACCTTGCGAGCTACTTTTGCGTAACAAAAATGGCAGCGAGCTACTTATACTTCAAAGAAACACTTGTAATTAAGCTTCTTGGACTGCCAAGATGATCATTCAATACAATAAAAGAAAATTACAGTAGTTTCTTCTTTATACTTTGCCATGTTTGGAGATATTTTGCTCAGAACAACAAAAATGCATCTCGAGCTACTGGTTGGAGATCCCTGCTGTAAAGTTATGTACTTGTTCTGCATACACACCGCTGAGGCTGCTCTTGTTCTTCTTCTTGCGGCTGGTGACTGTGAGGAACTGGTCGCTGAGCAGGTCGGTGGCTGTGGCGCGTCGATCCGGGTCGGGCTCAAAGCAGCGCAGGATGAAGGCCTTGGCCTCTTTAGACATGGACTCAGGGATCTCCGGGTGGATCTTAAACATGCCCACCTGCACACAGCACACACGAGAAGGCCTGTATGTTACTTACTCAGGTCTGTAAGTAGCAAGCAAATACCTGTATGTAGATTTTAAGGTATGGATATATTTGAATAATGGATCTTTATCAATATAAATAAAAAATAATATAGTTGTATTTCGTTGGCAGTTAGTCCAAAGATCGTCATCAGCTAATAAAGACTTGAGCACGCTGTGGGTCTCTTAAGAGTGAACCAGAAGGAGGAGTTGACCTCTAAGTCCCTCCTCTCTTGCTCTCGTGCTAAAAGTAGGAGAACATCTAGCCTATTCATGCTTAATATGGCTCGTTACCTCTCTATTGTCTCACCCTGGGCTAACTTCTAAGTCTGTTGACACTTCCCTATAGCCCTGCTCCGCCCAGTAGTCCAGGCATTAGCATGACAGTGGGTATGGTTTCACTCTCAGGTTGTTATTGTCAATAGGTTTCAGCCTCAGTAAGTTGTCATAGATTGGGTCCAACTTGTAACGGAGACCTCCATTGCGATTCAAAGCTGGATTTTCATTTTTAACAAATATGGCCTCTTTGACTCCTCTCTCAAAGTATCTACTTTCTTTCGATAAAACCTTAACCTCACTGTCCTCAAATGAGTGTTTGGTGGCTTTGAGGTGGAGATGCACAGCTGACTGAGGACCTCTACCGCTAGAATTACCTCTTCAGTGTTGACCAAGCCTTGTTTTCAGTAATAATTCAGTAGGTATTTGCATGTTTTGGCCCATTGAAAGTTGTCCCCAAACATGCAAAAATAGACTCTACTCTGTGGCTACACATTATGAACCTTTAACAGTGTCTTAAAGGTTTTCAAATCGGTGACAAGTTAACTCTGAGTGACGATGACGAAGAGCACACAGCGGCTGTATGAAATAGGGCAGTAGTTCAGCTGTTGAGAAACTCTCACGATAACAGGTATGCTAGAAATTTGTTCTGTAGCTGTGGAGGAATGTGAACTCAGGATGAGGCAGAGATGCTCCTCCTGTGGACATTCTTCAGAGACGAGAAGAGGGAAAAACTCTTTTGAAAACCGAGAAAGACATTAAACATAATCGTTACAATCACTCGAATACTAACCCAGACATAAGTTTATCATTGCCTTTGCTTGTCGCCTTGTTGCGTGAGGCCAATGGAATCTATTTTCATAATAATAAAAATGACTGTACAGTTGTTAGCATTACAAGTAGGGCTGGGTACTGTGCAATTTTCTTTGATACCAGTACTTTATTTACAATACCAGTGCCTGAACGATCGATTTTTTTTTCCGATACCTAGATAAATTATTGGTCATCTAGAACCATAAAGAGAGACCAGGTTTAGGTCATGTCTAGACCAGGTTTAGACCAGGTTTAGGTCATGTCTAGACCAGGTTTAGACCAGGTATAGGCCAGATTTAGGTCATGTCTAGACCAGGTATAGGCCAGGTTTTGGCCATGTTTAGACCAGGTTTAGGTCACATCTAGACCAGGTTTAGGACATGTTTAGACCACACTAAACACTGGCTCATGAGAAGCGATTAACCTGGAGTCCTAAAATTGTAATGATTAACCCACCGTGAGCCTTTATAATCGCGGTAATCATAAAACCGGTTTATCTTCACACCCCTACACAAAAGTAGTTTTTTTTTTTTTCGTTTGGGGATGAACCAAGGCACTCCTCCCACACTGTAGTTCTCTAATGTACAGAGAGAATTACAATGTGGGAGGAGTGCCTTCTTTGTTTTTCTCTTAAGTAAAATCCAGTGTTGGGGTATGCACTAGCAAGAATACTTTTGTTAACAATATATCAATAAAAAGCAACATTTTTGTTTGAAAAGAAGCAAAGGATAAGCAAATAAAACATGTAATTTATGATCTAATTTATACATGTTTTGCTCATATTGGGGGCACACAAAAAACTATAGCATACATTACTTTTCACAGAAATAATGAAAGACTTTGCTGCAACATCGTCATCATCATATTAACTCTGGCGCCTATAGAATGTAAAAACAACAAGAATGCTTTTGATCAGTGTTTTTGTTCATCCCACCCAAAGCTTGTTTTTAATTTAACACAATATGGAAAGCCACATATATAACCCTTTCAGACAGGCCCATGATAATAATAATAATGATAATGTCCCTAATCGCCTTCACATGGAGAGCTAAGCAAATAACCAGGCAAACAGATCAATTATGGTCCAAACAAAGCCGAGGTCCGCTGGCGAACCGGACGAGCAGACAGTCTGTAAAGGGCTACGTCAGGCAGCGGCATTGTTTGTGTTCAAATAACAATGTGTGCATGAAAAATATTTATAGTCTAAACCGTAGAGCAACAGGTGCGCACTTCAATGATGCTTTCAGTTTTGCATAAGAAAGACCAGCTGATACCAAGCAGGTGGCGCATGTCCTAATCTAAAATGCATTCTTTCGTTTGTAATTGCAATTGTTTGTGCCTTTTGTTATTCTAATATGGGGTAAATGGATCACAGCAACATGCACTGGTTTTCTAGCAGAATAATCTTATGTAATATTCATGTCGTGAGCAGCCCGCCTGCACACGGTCTGCTGACAGCCCTGTACACCATGTCCTTGGGTGCAAAAAGAGTGGCTCTACTACAGGATGGCAAAATACACGGTCGGTCATTTCAAGAGCCGAGTCCGAGTGTCCTCACGAGCTCCCGAGCCATCAATCACAAAAGAAGCAAACATCAATCTGTCACTGCTTGCTCCAATGTTTCTCGAGCTTTTTCACTAAGTACTGTACTATCTTATCTCTTATCTTACTGCCTAAGGACATGTTGGAATTCCCAGTACCACCAGATCCTCTGAGGTCTTGGGGCATTTTTTATTGTTATTTTCGCCTGGTATTTTTTTGTTTTATTGCTTCTGAAACACCTCCTAATGGTGCACCATCAAGTGCTTGGACTCTTTACTTTCATAACAAATTGAACTAGTATCATCTGAATGCTGTATTAGATTCATATCAATGAAGTAATCATGATTGAAGCAGAAAAAACAAAAAATTAGGCGAAAATTGAATTTCTCACCTCACTCTTTCCCTTTATGCAAAAAATCTATGTATATGGCTGTGGACATTAGAAAATGTTTTGTGGGTTAGACCTGCCCCAGGAGATGGAAGATAAAGTTACTGTAGAAATGTTTATTTTGGACAAAAATAACAAAAAAATGTGCCGCTCACTTTTTTGATTATTATTCCAGTAAAATATGCTTCTATAAACATAGAAGGATATAAACCTGACCTTCTATGTGAAATCTGTGTTTATTCACCATATATTCACATTTTTGAGAAAAAACAACAAAAAAATTGTCCTAAATGTTACCCCATACAGTAGTTGTGCTCATTTTTGGCACAAATGTTACTCCATACTTTAGTCCTCCATGTTCTATATAAACAGAAAACAAGATGGCAGCTGACCAGAGACACATTTTCAGGATGAAGAAGTCAAGTTTTCAGACAAAAAAACCTCAAGTTTTTATCTAGTACCGTTTTGAATCCCTGGGCGATTTTGTAAAGTGCAGAGTCAGCACTTTTTGACACGAATTTTCGACGCGACCTTACATCGCCCCTTGGAGGCCTAGAAGGACATGGGGGGGCTCATTTTCCTCTTTCCAAAGCAAAAAACACTACACCAGATCTACATTAGAATAAAACCAGGTGTAAAATATCATTAACTCATGCTAATGTGATTGGATATCAGAGTGTGCCTGATGGTAAATAGGTGAATGGGGGAATTTAACCTTTAACTTTTATTCAATATTAAATTAGTTATTACTATTTTTGCACTGTGATGCTGGTGAGAAACATTTTTTTTAGCTTGTGTATTTGTTGAAAGTACCATGCAAAATGACAATAAAGTCCTCTATCTACAAGTAATTGTGAACGCAAGTGATGTCACAGCATAACAGCAGCATGAAAAGAGAAGCCAAGTGAGTTCATGAACTACTTAACCCTCCTCTTTTAGTCCTGTGCACAAACGTCTGGAACCCCAAATGTTAGTGCTCACTAAAACAAAATTATACATCCCACATGCTGTGAGTAATCTCATTAGAAAGCCCTGATCTTCTAGTTTTCTGGAGATATGTGTATGAACTCTGTACGTGCTACACTTATACAATATCATTCAAAAATCATTGAAAAATGTTATTTTTCCCCCATTCTGTCCAAACACTGCTCACTACACTTCTTGTCCTCGGATTTGGCAACAAGAAAAAAAAGGATCTCTCTACTCATAACCATTTTAGTTCTGTGGGCTTTTGTATGTAATAAGCCCATTCGGCACAAGTTATCCAAATGCAGGCACAGTATTGCATTTTAGGACCACTTTCACCATAAAAACATATTTTCATGTTTAGATGGAATCAAATTGCTCTTCTAGAACTGTTGAAAAGTAGGGAAGGTGAGTGCATAAGTGGGTGAGTGGTACGCCCAAGTCAGGTGCTCAGCAGGATCCGGCAGCCCTGAGTCCATAAAATGAAGAAAAAAGGAAATCCGAGGTAACAGTAAAAGAACTTGCCGTGAAGGCTGTTACGCAGGCGAAAAACACGAAAGTCTGGTGGAAAGACTACACTCCCCATATGTCATTGGAAAGCTTAGCGTATGGCCTACAAAAATCTGTGAGTCAAATGATGCAGTTTACCGTCAACGTTTAGATTCAGAGAGAGAGAGAGAGAGAGAGAGAGAGAGAGAGAGAGAGAGAGAGAGTGACGTGTTACGTTACGCACCGTCCCTTGTTTGCTAATGAGGCTATAGCAGCTAGCTCCGTGGACAGATCTGGCCGGAAACTCTTGTTTTGAGCCGCGGGGGAAGGATATCAACAGCGCACAACAAAATAGAGGCTTACGGTTTCTATGGTACGAATCGGCTATAAAATATAGCCTTATAATAGGGCTGCACGATATGGACAAAAAGTCATATCTCGATATTTTTGGGCTGAATGGCGATATATACGATATAACTCGATATTTTTTTAAACATCTGAATAAAGCCAGTCCACTAATCGGAGCCATGGAGCTGATTTATTTTTCTTTTTTTTTCTTTTTATTTATTCATTTATTTGTCAGGAACGATGCAGTCAACATAGTTACAAAAATAAATTGATTGATTGATTGAGTTACAGCACAAGTTTGCAGCTGATGTGATGCATAAAGAATTTATAGCTTGTGGTATTTACAAATCAAGTTTAGCACATCCAGATTCCAGACATTATAAGGTAAAGTAAAACTGTAAACTAAAATGTGTGATAAATAAATACTATTAAAGATTTAGTTTATTGGGTTTATTGTTTTTAAACACTTAGGCTTAGTTATGTTATTCATAGGCTGTACATTATATTTGGCTCTAGGGGGCGGGGCCTAAATGAAAACTCCACGTTATCGCTCATGTTTTGTGGCCGGTGGGTCCAGCCTCGCACTGGCGTCCACACGGGAGCTCCGCACATGGGTGCCTGCACGTGGGAGTGCATGTTAGCGCGTGCATGTTAGCGCGTGCATGTTAGCGGGTGCATGTTAGCGCGTGCATGTTAGCGGGTGCATGTTAGCGCGTGCATGCCACCGCGATCCGTTTCGCAGAAAACTCATCCTGTTTTAGTTTGGGACCGACCCGTAATGAGTGAAACCGGCAGTGTGGCAGCAGCGTGGAGTGTCTTTACAACACGGGAAACAATTAGGCAGAGGAGCACCGTGTGACTCAGTCAGAGCAGCGAGAGACGGGGGAAAGGGTGCAGGGAATGAATAGATGAGGAGAGAGAGCCTTTTAAAGCGCTGAAAGTAGCGCTGACATTAGCGTGACTCCAGCACCGATAGAGGACAGTTTAGGCTGGATCGTAGGTGGACTGGCAGACGTGGCCCCGCGGGGTGTTATGGCAAATTTCTGGGAGGGATGGCGGCGGGAAAAGTGACGCACGTATATCATTATTATCGATATTGTCTGATAGTGCGGCACTAAAATCTCGATATAACGATAAATTCGATATATCGTGCAGCCCTACCTTATAATGTCATTATTTGCGCTATTCGTGCTATAAAATTGAACTTTGATGGATCACTACTCCACACAAACTTATGTGGCCGGGATTTGAATGGTCAATATCAGGCGAACAAAAATGTTATGCAAATGTTATGCAAACTCTATGTAGTGCTCATAGTATATCTGTCTTTTCTCCCTCCAGACCGAAGAGTAAAGGTGCCCACACACTAGAGGATTTTAAATCTTTTGAGACTAAAGATCTGTGCACAGACCACACACACTTAAGCACAGACATGAGGACACACACACACACACACACACACACACACACACATGAGAAGCCCCACCACAGATCATGCCATGAGAGAAAGTCTTTATTGAGCCACGCCTCCTCAGACTAAAAATCTGGCTAAAAATCCTCTAGTGTGTCCAGCTTAAGTCTCACCTTGAACATGGCGGCCTGTGGCTCCCCCAGCTCGTAGAAGGGTGGTTTGCCTGTCGCCATCTCGATGATGGTGCAGCCCAGAGACCAGATGTCTGCAGGCTTACCATAGCCCCGAGGACCCTTGTCAATGATTTCAGGAGCCATGTACTGCAGTGTGCCTACAGAGACAGGACTAAGTTTACTTCATGTTATTCATAGAAGAATGGAAAGGGACACAGTTATACAGATATAATGACTCCGCTACAAACAGTGTCAAGCTAATGGCATGTTAAGCTTTTAATGCGGCTTCACTTCTGTCTCAGAAATACTTTTACTCATTTCCCCTCTGCGTACTTTATTATTAAAACACTAATATTATTATCTATTAGTACTACAGTACCTTTTATTTCAAGACTATTTACATTGTAGATTCTCATTTATGAATGAACACACACAGAATTGTGTTTTAAACAAAAAGGTGAAATATACTGCAAAAGTTGATCTCTTGATAAGTTAAATTTGCTTGAATTCAGAATATTTGACTCTATTTTGAGTAATTTTGACTTGCCTAGTAAAATTTTCTGCCAATGGAACAAGGATGTTTGCACTTAAAATAAGAAAAAGCATATAGTTTCAAGAAAATGTTGATTTATTATCTAATTTAAAGTGCAAGAAATTGTTTTTAGTGCAAAAATCCTTGTTCCATTGGCAGATAATTTTACTATCAAATCAAAATTACTCAGAATAATGTAAAAATATTCTGAATTCAAGCAAATATAACTTATCAAGAGGTCACTTTTTGCAGTGTAGATTCTTCAAAATACTTTTCTCAATGAGCTTCACAATGTAGTCACAGAAATGGTTTCCACTTCACAGACCACATCACAGACCACAGACAGACAATGTTGAAAACCATTTCAGGCCACTACCTTATGAAGCTCATTGAGAAAACTCCAAGCATAAAGGGTACCAATTTTGAAGAATATAAAATATATTTTGAGTTATATCACCCTTTTTTATGTTTCTGACAAACATACAAAAGTTTATTTTTGTCCAGTTTAAGACTGAAGAATTTTTGCCTACGATACAAAAGTTTACACACCCTTTTAATCTTTTGCCCATTTTGCATAGAATATGAATGCTAACACAAAAGTCTTTTCTTCCACTCAGTTAGTGGTTGTGCGAAGCCATTTATTGTCAAAGATCTGAGTTTACGCTTTTGAAATCATAATGAAACAGAAACTACTCAAATGTCCCTGATCTAACGTTTACATGACCTTCAACAACTGCCAGGAAAATTGTTCAGGAGCAAAGAAAAACTCACTTCAGCTGAAATACAGGACTCTCTGACAAAATTGGACTCTCTGGAAAAACATATGTTTGTTTCAAGATGCACAATTTGACAACTTTTGATCAGGGACATTTGGCTAGTTTCTAGTTGAAAAGCATAAACAAACAGGTTTTTTTACAATAAATGGCTTCACGCAACCACTAACTATGAGTGGGAAAAAAGTTTTTTGTGTTATTCATATTCTATGAAATCCATAAGTTTACATACACTGACATTCTGCCTGGGTATGTAAACTTTTGAGCACAACTGTAATTCCATATATATTCATTCATAGTTTAATGTCTTCAATGAGAATCATACAATGTAAATAGTGTTGAAAATAAAGAAAATCCAATAAATGAAAAGTGTTTCCAAACTTTTGACTGGGACTGTACTTTAAAAAACCTGAATGATTCATAACAAAGATACAAAGACTACATTTAATAGGTAAACAAAACTATTTTATAATAAAAATGAATAAGAAAAAGAGTTCAATCATTTAAAATGTGTGTAAAACAGACTTATTGCGTTCTTATACCATGACATAAGTGTTTAATCTTTGCCGGGGCTTAAGTCTTTAGCCAAGCAGCAGCAGAGGGCCTCCTGTGTCATCAGATAATCTCTGCTCAGTCTGCAAGTTTCAGCGCACCATTCAAAGAACCCTTTTGTTCTATAAATAGCCCTCCGCCGTGTACTTGCCAGAGTGCACTAAGCTAAAACGGGAACGGCACACATTTATAGCTGGGCTGGGCTATAAAAAGCGCTGGTAGGAGTAGCCCAGTGTTTTCTCACACACACAGAAAGGGTAACTCCCAGTATTAGGCCTAAATGGGTCAGACGGAGACGCCATTGGCTGCAGCGGTGGAGCCATCGAAACTGACCACAAACACACGGGCCAAACCCAGTCGCAGTCACAGAGTTTAAAAGAGGAAACTCATAAATACTCAGAGACTCAGACCGAAAGTCATGAAACCAGATTTGAGACAAAACTATTCAAATTACTTTTAAAGGAACTCAAATAAAAAATAAATTATGATATATTTTTGGGGATTTCATAAGATATTATTTTTATTCCAACATAAAAACAAACAATAAAACAATTAAAACTATTAGATGCTAATCGTAGGCCAAAATTCTTCAGTCTTCATCTGTACTCTGTAGTTGAAGTGTCAGACGTTTCGATCTTACTCCAAAGAGCTTCCTCAGCGAATAAAGCCTTTAGCACCAAGAGAGGAGGGACTTAGAGGTTAACTCCTCCTTCTGGTTTGCTCTTAAGAGACCCACGAACGTGTTTAAGTCTTTATTCGCTGAGAAAGAGCTTTGGAGTAAGACCGAAACGTCCGACACTACAACTACACTACAACTACACAGTACAGATGAAGACTGAAGAATCTTGGCCTACGATGGACCAACTCCTATACGACTGAGAACCTACACAGACAAATATTAGACGCTAAACATTAAGAATAAAAACTGTTATTCAATGAAATATTTTTTCCCCACAAATTCATAACATGTGTTAAAAGTTTTAATTTTAATGTTAATAGTAAAAAAAAAAAGTTCTGTCTTTTGCCTTGTTAGTTTGTTCTTGCATTTGACTCTCAAAGTTTTGCTTTTGGTGAAAAGCTGATGGGGAGGCGGGCCTTAGAATAGTGCCTTCTCATTGGCTGAAGGACTCTGACTTTGTATTTAGCCTTTAGCCCTGCTAAGCTTTGGGCCAAGCTTTGATGAACAACAATCTAGCTACATAAAACAAGTTAGTTCTTATTAACGGTCCCACAAAGTCATTTTGGAGCATAAAATTCACATAAACACAACGGGAAATGTAGCAGGCCTCTTGTGTGTGTTTTTTACCCGCCTTGAAGTCCGCCTTGGAGAGTCTCTCTCTCTGTCACTCAAAAATACTTTTTCCCGGTCACAGTCCTTCAGCCAATGAGAAGGCACTATTCTAAGGCCCGCCTCCCTATCAGCTTTTCACCAAAAGCAAAACTTTGAGAGTCAAATGCAAAAAAAAAAAACTAACAAGGCAAAAGAGGGGAAAAACAACAACAAAAAGTGTTACTATTAACATTAAAATGGACAATTTTTTTTAAAATTACTTTTATATTTACTGAATTGAATAACAATTTGAATTAATTTTAGCATTCAATAAGTGTTCTACTTTTCAATGTTTATTTTTATGTTGGAATGAAAATAATATCTTATCCCCCAGAAATATATTATAATTGATTTTTTATGTTCCTTTAAAAGTATGGTATTTTCTGGACTATAAGTTGCACTTTTTCTCATAGTTTGGCTGGTCCTGCGACTTATAGTGAGGTGCGACTTATTAATTAATTAATTAATATGTTAACACACCAGACACCTATTCAGTTTGTTGTTTATGCTTCGTGTAGCTGAATAACCATCAATGTGTTATGTTATCATACCGTACACCTATTCTGTTGTTCTCTATTCTATTGTTATTATAACTTGCCTTTCAAGATGAAATGTGTGTTCTTGGGCTTGGATTTTCTAAAATAAATTTCCCCAAAAAATGTGACTGATACTCAGATGCAACTTATATGTTTTTTTCTTCTTCATTATGCATTTTTTGGCTGGTGCGACTTATACTCCGGAGCGACGTATAGTCCGGAAAATACGGTAATTTGAATAGTTTTGTCTCAAATCTGAATCCATAAAAAGTCATGCGTAGCAATATCAGCTCGTAGCATTCCTGCCTCACACCTGACTTCCATTTCCAGAGGACATGACCTACAAGTCACAATGCAGCCACCTGTTTAACATACAAAACTCTGGCGGTTATTCTCGTCCGCTGATCCGCAGTGCGAGCCCAGAAAAGCCTCTCTAAAAGGCAGTAGGTCGGTGTGTACCTGTGAAGGTCTCGGTGCAGGGGTTGATCCCGGCCAGCCTTTTGGACGTGCCGAAGTCGGAGATCTTCAGGACGCCACTGTATGTGTTGATGAGAACGTTATCGCCCTGTGGAGAGAGAGAGCACAGGGGGAGATGAAAAATACAATCACCTCTGGTTATTTCAAGAATGTGTCGGGAAGAAGTGGTTTAGTTATTTCATTTTTTTGCTCAGATCATCCTGTATGTTAAGGGGCATTTACATTTGAGACAAGACTGAGATGTGAACTGCTAAACCAAGAAAGAATCACATTGCAGGGTGACCAGACAAAAAATGCAATTCGCAGGGAGAGCCAAATTGTAACAATTTCCGTCCATGTTGAACGGTAAAACTGTTTTGTGAAGATCTAATGTTAATTAATGGCTCAATTGGTTTGAGGTGAGAGGAAATTGAGCTTTTTAGCTAGTATCCAGTAAAAATGCTGCTTTGGACATGGCTCTGGTGAAAAACTGGGACACCTGGGACTGAGGTTGTGTAAAAACAAATGACTGGTTTCAGATAAATCCACAGGGACTTGGTACAGAGGGCTCAAAACTGGGACTGTCCCATCTGGTCACCCTACATTAGTAGTGATCTAAACAGAGTGAGCAGGTTTTATACACATCCATATGCATGCTGAAGACAGCAGGAACATGAATCAATATTATGACATTTGTTGGACTCATTTTTTATACTTTGACCCTTTTCACTTGGTATTACCACAGTAACCAGGTAAAGGCTTTATTCTTTAGATACAGTTGTGCTCAAAAGTTTACATCATAATCATAGAATATGAATGATGACACATACACCTTTATTTCTCTCATGGTTAGTGGTTGCGTGAAGCCATTTATTGTCAAAAAACCTGTTTGTTTACACTTTTCAACTAGAAACTAGCCAAATGTCCCCGAACAAAAAACAAAAGCCTTGAGAAAGGCTTGTTGGCGCCGATACACGTGGAAGAAACCAGCAACATGTTTACATTTTTTAATATGTATTAGCCCAGTACAATAAAGACTTTTTAGAAAATGTAACTAGAGAATTGTAGTGTGGGAGGAGTTCCTTGGTTCTTCGTTTTTTTTAAAAGTACCTGATCAAAAGTTTACATCTTGAAACAAGAGAGTCCAATTTTGTCATAGAGTCCTGTATTTCAGCTGAAGTGAGTTTTCCTTAGCTCCTGAACAATTTTCCTGGCAGTTGTAAACGTTAGATCAGGGACATTTGAGTAGTTTCTGTTTCATTATGATTTCAAAAGAGTAAACTCAATTCTTTAACAATAAATTGCTTCAAAAAAACCACTAACCATGAGTGGAAAGAAAGATTTTTGTGTCATCATACATATTCTATGAAAAATGGCAGAGAGATTAAAAGGGTATGTAGACTTTTGAGCACAACTGTGTTAAGCAGCAATGAACAAATAAAAATATAAGGATATCAGTGGGAATTTCAATTTTCGCAAACTTCAACCATGGCCTGAACCAAAAAAATATACATAACAAAAGTAATGACAGTGACCAATTGTAAAAATTTGTTAGAGTGATAAGTACTTTTCAATACATTGCTTATTACAAACCAAAGACACTGCCCAAATAAACTTCCACACTACAGGGCATCTTTAAATTTGCTGCTTAAAATGTTATTATGTTATCTGGGTCTGTGTCTGTATGTCCTTTTATAAACTAAAAGTACGTAATGTAAATCTTTCTGAGCGCCGTCCAAAATATTATTCCAGGTTGCTCCTGTCAAAGTCATCGGTGATTGGTAGTTTATGCAGACCGACTCCCCGCCGAGTTCAGCTGCCAATCAAACAGTGTGACTGCTTCTCAGCCGTGACATTCTCCTCGGTGTCAGGTTTCTGTAGATGTTTTCCGCTCTTTTCTAGGCAACTACCGGGCTCACAGCATATTTTTTGCAATTAAAACATGAGAGGCGAAGGCAGTGAGAAAAGATCAAGAGGCCGAGATGCAGGAAGCAAAGCGAAAATGGTGTATTCTTTAATGTCTATGGGTAATCAGGAGGATGAATAATATGTTTGGGACTAGAGCTGCTATGGAGAGCACGAAGAGGAAGAGAATAAACTGACTGAAATCACCTTGATGTCTCTGTGTGCGATCTGGTTGTCGTGGAGGTACTTGAGCCCCTCCAGGATTTGCCGGGTGTAGAAACCGATGGTGGGCTCGTTGTTTTTCAGGGGGCCCCACTTGGAGCGCAGCAGTGCAGAGAGGCTTCCTGTGCAGCGGAGCAAAGTCAAACAACAATCAATACGGCCCCTGTTATCTCAGATCCTTGTACGATTATTCTAGTGAAGTTGGGTTCGTATACACTGGAAGTGAACATTCTTTTGGCACTTTAACAATAATATTTGGTATGACTACTACTGCTTGCTAGGATACTAAGCGCAGCCAAAGAAAGACTAAAAAAGTATTGTCTGACCTCCAGGCACTTGCTCCATGAAGATCTTGATGAAGCCGTTCTCGCTGATGGAGCCCAGGTACTGCACGATGTTCTTGTGCTTCAAGTGTTTGTGGAGAGCGATTTCCTCGTGAAGCGGCTGCGAGTATCTGTCATGGCATCACAGCAATGTGTAAATGCATATCAACCAGCATGCAGCGCTGGAATTTTCCAAGAGGCAGGTAACAAAGGCAGGTGTCTTTGTCACAAGGGTGGCCCAGAGTGGCTTGAGTCAACATTTTAACACTATACCGGATTTATTTACTACATTAAATTGATAGTTATGGCCCAAACTCATTCCCAACTTTCCTAACACATTTCTAACATCACAATTCTTCACAGAGATGGGTGTATAAGCATGTTTCACAATTTGCATGGTCATTTTTCATGGCTTCGGTCACAGGAATTCTACAAAACTAGCTTGCAAGCTCATGAAATTGATGAAACAGTTTTATATTTAGATTCACGTATTATTTCTATGTGTCTATTTACAACAATTTCTCCATTTGTGTTTGGTGGTGATATATTACAAGAAAACCTGAACTGAACTTACCCCTGACCCAATCAGATTGCAGGGCTGGCCTGTGCGATCCCAGGCAACCCCTGTATGTTTATATTCCACAAACTTAATTGAGTTTGTGTTTTGTTTAAAAAAATACTTCAAATCAATAGACAGACTATTTGTTTATCAACAAAACCGGATGCGCACACAACCCGACTGCGGAAAGAGTCGCCTTTACATTGTCTGAATCTCATGTCCATTTGCGGTTATCTTGCATTTGTGACGTTAGCTAGCGATGTTTTCAGTGGACTACAACAGTTTATCACCGAGTGATAAAGAAAGTTATACTGCTAAATTAACTTTAGTGAATGGGATGGGGAACGTACCAAATTAGTCATCAACTCGCACTATGTGACTGAATCTCATACGATTAGAGCCCAAACCCACCGATGAGGTGCTCACATTGTACGAGTGACAAGACCTAGAGCAGAGTGTGGTTACTATGAAGACAGGTGCCCTCCTCTCCTCTCAAACAGCGCGTTTCAATCCATTTAAAAGTGGAGGAGGCTAATTTCAGCAACAGATGAAAAGTAGCCAAGCTTAAATTACTGCCTATAACCACTAAACTTTTGCAGACTTTTGTGTCTACATTGATTTGTTCAGACGTTATCAGCGGTTTGTTTCCCTCCTCACCTCTGTGTGCTCTGCCTGCTCCCTCTCTCTCTCCTCCCTGACTTCCCCCGGCTCCTGTAGCTGTATTTCACTGTGTACTACTTTCCTCTGGCCTCAGCAGCTACAGCGGCACTGGGACTTCATGACTCACGAAAAATACCAAACATGTCAGAAAACCCTGCAACCATGTTCTTGTTTGCCTTGAAAGGGGTGCGAGTTTACAGAATTCTGCAAAACTTGTGCTTTTTGTTGTTTTTATCAAAATGGCTCATGCAAACCCACAGCACAACAGGCTCTTTCTGCAGGCGACATGCGCAGTATTGTGTGAAGTGATGTAGACCAATAATCCCTCTATACAATGTAATTTATCTCTCAGTGCATATCATTTGTATCCTCCTTATTTTTCCAAAGATTCCACAGGGGCCCCCCAACAATAAGGGTTAACTGGATAATTTGTAATGTTACATAGCCCAGATTTTTCATAACAAAGAACAGATGGCAACAACAGTGGGCTAAATACTGACTTAAAGCAGTAAAATGTAATAAATATATAAAAACATCCTTCAAAAACTCAACTTTTTTCAGCGTACTTGTTTTGCAGGCAAGCTTTGGGGGCCCTCCAGTGGTCCCCAGACCCCACTTTGGAAACCACTGCTCTAGTCTTTACCTAAAGCACTAAATCAATGCAGGCAATTCTAGAAGTTGACCGGGGCAAGTTCTAGCAAGCTGCCAGGATTATATAAGAAAAGTGAGACATATCCCAAAAAGTGAACACTGTAAGTGAGAGACAGGCTTTTCTTTTTTTTAAATGACGGGTTAAATTGTCAACCCTACAACACTTTCTCCGTGTCACTGTCATGCCAGACACGCTGTTGTTCAACCCACTTGTGCAGTAATTGAACATTTTGCCCACATGCTTCGCTCTGGAGGGTTTTCCGCTGGGAACAAACTGTGCAGGAGAAGTCCTTCAGCCGGAGACAGCCCGAGGAGGAGTGGGTGGATCCACAAGTGGCTTTGTGTTTTCAGCCGTCAGTGATGGGGTTTTCAAAGACTTGGGAGACAGTGTGCACGGCAGCCCTCCACTAACAAGCAGCAATAACAAGCGTTGAGCGGTCCAATGAGCAAGAAAATCCACTAGCGAGAAGCTTACACACAATAAAACCTCTCAAAATCTAGCACAGGGCCCAGAAGTTGTTCATACACAAATCAATGTGGAGAACTCTCATATAGTTCTACACTTTTTGTGGGTTAATGGGGTAAACAGGGGAAACTGCAGGAAACACACCCAGACACAAAAAGACAATGCCTTTTAGTTACAGATTTACAGACTCTGACCTGCTGTCTCTCTCGGGGATCTCCTTGATGGCCAGTCGGACCTGGTTACTGAGGTCCCGTCCAGCGTAGACCACCCCGAATGTGCCTTTCCCCAGGACCACGCGCTCACCATGCTCATCGTATTCATAATCATACTGTAAACAAAAAATAACAGCAGGGGAAATAGTCTTCATTAGTGTGTAGCTTGTTGGTTTAGTGAAATAAAGGCTGCAAAAGAACACTGTTTTGCTTTCCAAATAAAAGCACTTCCTCCCCCCTTCTTCTTGTCATTTCAGCCGGGAGACACAACTCTCCTCTGCATCATCTCCACCACAGCAGCCTCAGTTTCTCCACTTCCTCTTGGGAGGCATTTTACAGTATGTGCTGGTTCATGTTAATGCTAATGTGTAGAAAAGATAAATAAATAAAATGTCTATTGGCCCAACCATCTAGACAAAATTTAGAGACCAATAATCAATCATGGTTAAACTACCTCATACATTATGGAGGTCATATGTCAAGACAGGTGGTATATAGCAAGCGCAAGCTGGAAAATAGCCTATAATAATGGCTTACACTGGCATTGTGCCTTTCAAGCCTGATTACCAAGTTTCTCAACGCGTTACTCTGTAGAAATTATGGACCAATCACACAGCGCGGGAGGTGGGAGTTTGCGATACGTCATTTTCAGCTCCAGAATTTCCCATTATGCGCCCGGTCTCGAACCACAACAATCAAGATGGTCAAGTTTGACCACTGGCTTATCTTCTGTTTTAAACGAGCTGGAATTGTTCTTAAAACCACAAAAACTGGCTGCGCTCAAGGCTTTTCTGTTTAAAAAAGACATCTTCACTGTGCATTTACTGTATGTGTTTCTCTGATTGGTTTCCTCTGTGCTTGTTAGTCCTGCCTCAAGTCTCGATTTGAACAGGTTGGTTTGCCAGGCTCCGGGTTCCCCTACCACTAAATAATACAAAATTGTCTCATGTAAAGCCCTTTGTGGCCATGTCTGCGAAAGGCACTATATACTGTAAATAAAAGCTCTCTCTTCTCTTCTCTTCTGTCCTCAGCGTCATGGGTTTGAGTCCTGACTAACAATTTGTCTAAAGTCTCTCCCCGCCTTTCACCCTGTGCCACCGGTCTAATAAAGACTCTCAATTCTGTTTATCATTATTTTATTTTTCACATTGTCATTTTTTGCAAATGCATACTTTTTTGCCTTTTTTGCAATCAAGGGTTGTACAAAACTGGCTTCATATCTTATAGAAAATGGAAAGGACACGGCAACTGAGGTAAAGGAGTTTGTTATTGCATCAAAGCCTCGCACAAAAAGCCACCTGCGCCGCAAACCTGTTCGACACCTGACGGTAGCTACAGTGTTGAGAGTAAAAATAGGGCGAGGCAAGGGTCTGGGTAATTAGCTGCTCCTTTCAGCAGAGGGAAGGTGAACACAGCGGCAGGTGTCACCGGCTGATCCCCGCTGATGTGTGCATTCGGAGGCGCTCTTATGATGCTAGCTGTGATGAATGGGATTGAAAATGCTTAAAATCATCATCGAAGAAAGGCAGCGAGCGTTGATCAGCGGGAACAAAACACAATTAGGCTCAAATACTCCGATGCAATCAACAGTTTGGTTGTTTGTTGGATAGTGGATGGTTATTCATCCGAGAAATTAATACAAATGAAATGTTAGCAATCAAAATAGCTTGTTTAATAGTATAGCAACACTATTATTAAACAGCTGACCCGATTTTACATTTCCTACACAGACAGAACAAGCAAACTCCACACAGAAAGACCCTTTTTAGTTCAGGAATCAACTAAACTTAATTTTTGTCCCGAGCTGACTATCTAGCACAACTGACCCGATTGGCTGGCTGTAACATTGGTCCTGGCCCTGGACTCTTAATTACTTGGTGATATCAGGAGCATCGTAAAGGTGATTTTACGACGAGGGAACTGTGACATTAGCTGCTCCTTCATTGTTTTAGTTGTTTTCCTGCTTCTTCCTGGATCCATTCCTTATGTGAAATACGTCATTGCGTCACTAGAGCGAGCCTCTCTGATTGGTCTGGCGCTTGGAAAGCTTGTGACGCGCGGCAGCCGCTTGAAACGCGAGAAAAGCTTAAATTGCGCAGCTCAGGACGAACGTGACGTGCCGCCCGATCTCTTGACGCCCCTTGACGTGTATCTACCATATATTTTGAATGTAAACCTGACGCCTTTGCCGTCCACGCAGCCTTTGGTGAGATATGCTCCATTAAAGTCATACAATTTGCAATAAAGTACCTCTTGTTGGGACCTGTCAAGCGAATTCAGAGACTTTTGCCAAAGACTGAAACCACAAAGGAGCCACCTACTCTGCTAGTCTCCCAATTATTCAACAATATGTGTCAAAAATAATGAATAGTGTTTAGCGTTCTCACCTCTAAGGCTTCGCCATCACAGTCCCCTTCCTCTGGACCTCTCCAAGCCTCCTCCGTGATGCTGTTAACCAGGTCACAGAATCTACAATGGAAACCACAGAAAGCATTAGTGTCCACCATTCAAATATATATCATCTATAGCCGTAACTTTGACCACTCCTCAAATTATTGTGCTTCCTCATCTGCAACGCATCACGAGACTAGTAGCCACCTTTGAAAGCCTGTACTTTTGTGACATTATGAACTGCGAATGCTACTTGAAATGCTAAAATGTCAGAAGATAAAGATCAAGTTTAAGTTTGTGTTTGGGTACAAAAGACTTCTGTGCCATTAGCTTGTCTACGTGAGCACCTCCCACGCTCCAGTCTACAATGCGTGACCTTTACCACTGCCGTCTCGCTCGCAGGGGGAATCACAGTTTGTCATCGTCCAACACATTGCATTCCTCTGCACGCTGCCGGTGCGGCTGACACTCGACTGGCCAGGGAGCTTTTGCACTTGATTGTCTCATATAAAGAACTTTTTTCCCTCTCAATGGTTGTCATAATTACCTGCAATCAATGTCACTTTATCAATCACCTCCACGATGACTGCAAACATGTATACGCTATACTATTTCTGCGCACTGCCAACCTTTATATTCTGTTCTAATTTGATGTATTAATATATTTGTTTGCGTCCATTTTCACCTCCCTTCTAAATATTTCACAATCCAACTTTATTTGAATTAATACATTTACCATAAACATTCTTAAACACAAATTTCGTGTTCTTCCAAATGCAAAAAGTCATTCCCATAACGAACACTGACACAACGATTGTGTCCTTAGGCAAGACACTTCATTCACAATGACACTTTGTCTAGGCGGGATCTGTGAGATGATTTCAAGACTGCATTTTTAACATGATTATATTGTATTTAAAACCCTCCTGGGTCCTCGGTGTGCCCGCCGCCTGCCTGTGTCACCGACTGTGAATATCTCCAGAACCAAATGTCATAGTCATAGAGCCTGATGTCAGCCAGAAGATGTGAGAAAGGCCTCAACTCTGACAATGTTTAAATCCAGGGTGAAAACAGTTCTTTTTAATTATGTCAACTGAAAGTATTTCATCTGCACTCTTCACTTTTAATGTATTTAGTTAATGATTATATTTGTTTTGTTGATTGATTTTATCTGCTTTCTTGTAATTTTATGAAATTGTGAAGGACTTTGAATTGCCTTGTGTATGAACTGTGCTCTACAAATAAATTTGCCTTGCCTTGATGTCATAGAATGCCTGAATGGGCGGGCAAAGGGGAATGATTCTTGGTGTGTGGGTGCTTGTGAGAGTCGAGGGGTTGGGTGCGTGGAGGTGTGCGCCTCTTTGTGTGTATGGGCAGATATTCGTGGGGGCCGGGGGCCGAATGGAGGATGGGGATCTGTACTCTGTAGTTGAAGTGTAGGACGTTTTGATCTCCGTATCCAAAGATCTTCGTCAGCGAGTGATGACTTAACATGCCCATGGGTCTCTTAAGAGGACCCCAGTAGGAGGTGTTAACCTCTAAATCCCACCTCTCTCGGCATAGGCGCCGATACCGTGGGTGCTCCTGGGCTCAAGCACCCACAGAAAATACTGAGTACCCACGTGTGCCAGACAGCCAGTAGCATAGGCGCCACAATGATTTCACCTGTAAATCAGTCTTTTTTGACTTGTTTGCTCACACCCGCGAGGGCGGGGTTGCAGGTATTAGATAAATGCGCGTACAGCCGCTGTCTGAATACACATTCCCGCTAGCTCAGCGACCCATGGCCTCGCCAATTTTTTTCAGTGAGTCTAACTGGGCCCACAGGGGAAAACATAAATCGGCGCCTATGGCTCTTGGTACTAAAGGTTGGCAAAACATCTTAACCTATCCTATTGTCTAACCCTAGGCTTAGTTTAAAGGCTGTTGACACTTCTCTATGGGCCTGCCCTGCCCAATTGCGCTTTGTGTTACATACTTGTATGACAAGCGCTTTATAACCAAAGATTGATTGATTGATAGAGACTTGAAAATCATCCTCAAAATGGTCAACTGCCATCTTGTTTTGTGTTTACATAGCACATGGTTTCCTCATTTTTGCTAAATTTTTCCACCAATGGGCCACCATACATTTGCCCATTGGCGGAAAAATTTAGCAAAAATGAGGAAGCTTTTATTTATTTATTATTTATTTTTAAATGGCAAATATATGGAGAATAACTGCAGATGTGTCATAGAATGTCAGGTTTATAGCCTTTTATGTTTATAGAAGCATATTTCAGTGTAAAAAAAGTGCAATGATCGTCTGTGTGATTTGTAAAATTCTACAGTAATTTTAATTTCCATTTCCTGGACCAACTAGAGCCATAAAACATTTCTAATGTCTATTTACCCATTGATATTTTAATTTAGGTAAAAAATTATGTGAGAAATATAATTTTTGCCTATGTTTTTGTTGTTTTTCTGCTTTTATCATGATCATTTAATTGATATGACACTTCTACAGCAGACACGGAATAGAAATTCAATTTGTTCTGAAGATAAAGATGTCAAGCACTTGATGGTGCATCATGAACAAACAAAAGAAGAAGGATGGGCAACATAGTGTGTGTGTGTTGGGGGAGGTGGGGGATACTTTTAAAAACTATAATCAAATAATCAATTAAAATCCATTAACTTCACAATGAACTAAAGAAATAATCCCTTTATTACCAGTATTTGTTTTCTTTTTGTTCTCCATATTGTAATTTTGCTAATTTAATCTTCCTAACAACAATGTAAACATGATAACGCAATGCCCACCTCTAGTTGAAAATCAGTGTTTTGTACAGAACAATCAAACAGTTGTTGTTCAATATGTCAGTCAGAAAAACATCTGGCATCCTTCTTGAACCTACTGTCACCTCTCTCCTCCCTTTTCAGAGCAATCTACGGTAAATTGCAGGGTATTGCCAGTTGGGATGAGTCACGTATATGCTCATTCTCCACATGATAGGACCAGAAGTGCTCAGCTGGCTCAGATGTGCCGGCCTGCCCGCACCCCACAGGAGAGAGGTGTACAGGGCTGTGTGTTCCTGATGAAGTCAAGGTGCAACATTTCACAGCTGCACGATGGAGCGGAGTTTAAGTGAAGAAGAGAACAAGGAAAAGTCTCCGTTGCTATAAAAAAAGATAATGTACCGTCAAATACTCATGAAGACATGAGTACAGCACAAACTTTTCTGCCTTCTTCTTTAGGGGTTGTAATATCAAGTCAACCACATGGGTATTTGTCATCCTGAGTTTAACACCCACAAGTCCTAATCACAATTTGAATGGTCGCTCTTAACAAATTGCAAAAGGTTATATAATAGAGAGCATTAACGACTAGGGATTTTTTCAGATTGACCACCATGCGGCATGCACCAAACCAGCTCATATGCGAAAGCTGCTGGGATTATTTATGAAAATGACGAAGCAGACACAGATCTATCAGGATGAGAACATGTTGCTGAAATGAAGAGATATAAGATAAGATAGTTCTTTATTGATCTCACAATGGAGAAATTCATTTGAGAGAAAGAGCAGCTTCACGCATCGTCAGGTACACTCCTGCAAGGGCCAATTTAGTCCAAACTCCTGTTTAGTTTGACACAAATAGTTTTCCATGATGTGGTAAAAGTAAAGCCTCATGACAGTTTCTGCTGGTTGCTTCCTGATAAGTCCATATGTGATTTCAAATGTGTTTAAGCAGCTCCTTAGATGTAAATAAAAGAGCCATTTCTACTCTACACTCACAGTACACACGGTGCCTATAAGTTTACTGTAACACCAACGACGTACAGTAAAGTGCAGAATAAAACACTTGCAAGGCACAAGCATCAACAGTCCTGCTCAGACATTTAACCAAAACAAAAAAATAGGCTAGAACTCGAGAGAGACAGGGATGGAGAGAGAGAGAGAGGTAGAGAGAGAACGCGACTCGTCTAAACTCGTCGACTAATGCCTAATATAATGTAATATAATGTCCTCCATTTGTATTTTCCATCGAGTGTATCAAACTGTTATGGCTGTTTTGTGACTGTCGCAACGTTAGCGAGGAAGGATTATTACTTGTGATTACTGTTGCTAATGTAAGAATTGTAGACAAATAGAGATAAACGCGCAACATGTGAAGAATATCATGTTATAATATGAAACTGGGGGGTAGGATCAAATAAGTTTAACTTCTTCCTACTCCCTTTCGAACATGTACAATTGGACATTTCTTTCACGGTTATAATCTCTTTAATTTATATGCGTCTTCTTTACTGTTTGTGTACATAACATGTTCGAAAAACAACAACAAAAATACCCTTCTGCACATTCTTGTATTAGTTTAGCAGTTCTTATCTCAATCTACAAATGTTAATGCTCCTTTACCTGGGCGTGTTCACCCCGGGGCTAACCACTCTGCCATAAATGCAAAATGAAAACTCTTGTATGACCAGCTCTACATGAACTTTGCCGTCAGTCAGCTCTGTCGATTAAAAGCTCACAGCACAAAACTTGGCTTATACCAGTGCTACGGAGTGTTTCATAATGACAAAGCAGAGATGACTAACCTTTTGCAGTGCATTTCAGTGCAGAAGTAGATCTGAAAGTCTTCAGCATTGTGAAGGACGTACAGGAAGGCACTGCGCTCATCAAACTTGGAGATGCTGTAAAACAATCAAGCTTGATTTAGTTACATATTAACATAAAAAATGAACTGCAGTGCACAGATACAGTTTACATACCCTTTTGGCCATTTTTCATATAATATAAATCGTTTTTTCTGTAGTTAGTGGTTGTGCAAAGCCATTTATTGTCAAAGAACCGAGTTTACTCTTTTGAAATCATAATGAAACGGAAACTACTCAAATGCCCCTGATCTAATGTTTACATTGATCTTCAACAACTGCCAGGAATATTGTTCAGGAGCAAAGAAAAACTCACTTCAGCTGAAATACAGGACTCTCTGAAAAGATTAATGTTTGTTACAAGATGCACAATATGTAAACTTTTGATCAGGGACATCAAAAGTTGGCTAGTCTCTAGTTGAAAAGCGTAAACAAACAGGTTTTTTGACAATAAATGGCTTCACACAACCACTAACCATGAGTGAAATAAAAGTTTTTTATATTATGTGAAATGCACAAGTTCAGATGTAAACTTTTAGCCACAACTGTACAGTTTGTAACCACAGTAGTTCAATTGTGCCAGCTCCAGTCTTGGGAAATGGAGAGAGCTGTGTGTGGACAGGTGTGATGTTTTGTGATTTTGTTAAGTGGGGGATAAAAAAAACTAGATGAAATATCAGCTGTACTCAAGAAGGACACACTTGACCTAAATACAACTGAATCTGGATCAAAAGTGATATAACTAACGCAGAAAACCCAACAGACAACTGAAAATTTCATCCAAAACTTCATCCAATGTGCCGGGGACAGGTCAAGGCCATAGCTGCAGACGACAGGAAGGGCTCTGGTTTGTGTGTGTGTGTGTGTGTGTGTGTGTGTGTGTGTGTGTGTGTGTTTGCGTCGGGAGCTTTGTGTGTCCTGCTGATTGTGTGCAGCTGAGTGGGAGAATAGACTGGAGTGGTTCCCATGGAAACGCCAGCGCACAACCCCTCCAGCTCAGACTGAAGTCCTCCAAGACGCGAGGGGGGACAGCGGAGACATGAGCAGCGGTGCTTATGCATAAAGGACAGAAACAACCATGGAAATAAATAGGCCACAGATCTTACGGATAGATTTGTGAAAGGAGTTGGAGATAATATGTATTTCACGCAGCCTGTGGTATAGAATATTGGTCAGAATATACTGTACTTGCTGGAGTGTTTTAGTAGTTGGCAATGATTATGAACGGTCAAGAAAATTGTGACAATTGAAGACCAAAAATGAGACATATTCAATGAACCTAAGCGTAAGAAACAAATATACAGTATATTAAAACAAGAAAAGGGAATTTGACTGTAAAAAACTATAATAAGCTAACATTTGAAACATTACCTGGACTGAGGCTGTCAAAATGTGCAAACTCAGTAGATCTTTTCATTAATTTCTTTATTCAATCACTCCAGCTCTTGCATCTTTGCGCTGGCTCCCAGTTTGTTTTAGAGTTGATTTTAAGATTTTGTTGTTAGTTTTTTAAGCTTTGAATGGGCTGGGCCCTCATGGTGCGTTCAAGGCAACATGGTAACACTGGTAAATTTACCACTTGCAACTAGGAAAAATGCCTTGGAACGCCGCTCTAACTGGTAATTACAACTTGCAAACTCGGACCAGTTTGGACATCTCCGACTTCACTGATATGACGTCACACAACACAGCGACATCGGAGACTTTCTTCGTGAATGGACTTAAATACAAATTATACGATGAAAACGCGTCCTTTTGGTGCTAGCTTCAAGTAGCTTATTTGTTTACATTATTTAACTGCACATACTACATTAACCAGATGTTTTAACCAAACATTTAATAGTTATCACTCAAATAAAATGTGGCTGAAGAGAATGTCTCAAGAGGGTCGACGGGTGAAAGTCTATTTGCCTTTTGAGGAAGGAAAAATACAGCAAGTCGCGAACAGCAGCCATCTTTTATTTACAAACGAGATCATCTGCCTGGAAAGCTCTGAAGTCGTAACTGGTAACTTTCAAGTGGTAAATTTACCAGTTACCAGTTGCCTGGAACGCACCATCAGTACATCACAGACCTCATCCAAATTTACAGTCCTACGCACGCACTGAGGTCCGAGGGCCAGCTCCAGCTTGTGTTGTCCAAGGCAAGACTGAAAACCGGGGGGGGGGCAGGGCCTTCTCTGTGGTCGGCCCCAGACTCTGGAACGCTCTGCCCCTCCATGTCCGAACCGCTCCCACAGTATTTTAAGTCTCGTCTTAAGACACACTTTTATCCTCTGGCTTTTAACACAGCGTGAGCTGTGTAGTCCTCTGTGTTTTTTCCATCCATCCATTTTCTTCCGCTTTACCCGGGGCCTGGTCGCGGAGGCAACAGTCTGAGCAGAGATGCCCTGACTTCCCGATCCACGCACACCTCCTCCAGCTCTTCCTGGAGGATCCCAAGGCGTTCCCAGGCCAGCTTAAAGACCTCAACTTTCCAGCGTGTCCTGGGTCTTCCCCGGGGCCTCCTCCCAATGGGACGTGCCTGGAACACCTCTCGAGGGAGGCGACCAGGAGGCATCAGAAACAGATGCCTGAGCCACCTCAGCTGGCTCCTTTCGACGTGGAGGAGTAGTGGCTCTGTTCTGAGCTCCTCCCGGGCTCCTCCTATTTTATTTATTTATCTCGTATTCTGCTTTTAAACTGATTTTATCTTACTGATTTTTAATTATTTATTTATTGTTATTTTATTGATTATTTATTTTATGGTTATGCTTTTAGTCTTTTGATTAATTTTTGGCTTTTGCCTGTGTAGCACTTTGGGAACTGTTTTAGTTGTTTAAATGTGCAATACAAATAAAGTTGGATTGGATTATTCCTTGCATAGTTGTCACATACATGATTTTCAATACTTTTTATTAAATTATATTGAGTTTTCTAGGTTAAGAGACCATTAGTTATATATTACAAGATCATTTCAAGTCTTTCTCCTTCACGTGGACTAAATGTTTACTCCAGTTGTATGTCCTTGATAAATGTTGCATGTGTCCTGGTGCATATTCAAAGGCCTGCCATGCTTCTCTTCCTGCTGTGCACAGTGTGGCATAATGATAGGGCAACAGAGAGCCAGGGATGATGTTACATATGAAATTCTAGATGTATTTTTTATATATTTTTTTTACATTTGCAGTCAGTATTTATAGTAGTAGTAGCGCAGTTTTTAGATTTTGTTTAAGGGCTGTGTAAAGAATGTTACGGTCTCCCATCCTGTTTATCTCTGGTGGGTGTAAGTAAAATGATTGGTGCTTATTTTAAAGGTGGAGTAGTGTCCTTTCCTATACTAAATAATAAAAACAGTTCTGCTCAAAAGAAACAGCCCAGTTGTTTATATTTTAGAAGCTTGCTTTTCTATTTTGCTTTGGAAAGACTTCAACTTCATTCGGTAAAACCTTATATCATAGTATTAATACAAAAACTCAACTTAAACACATTTACTTTGTTACTGACCTCTGCTGTGCAGGTGCTTAGATTTTGCAATCTAAACGTTGACCATCGTGAGGGCTAATAACCATGATCCCTCCAAAGTCATAGAGACATTACCGAGTGATTAAACACACAGCACTGACCTGACGCCTCGCACCGAAGTGGCACTGAAGTTCCACTCATGGATCCCTTTGTGCTGCAGAGAGAACACAAGACCAGTCACAACAAGTTAGACCTCAGTGAAGGGGGGGGCACTGGCACAGTGATTAAAGAAAGGAGATGGTTATTAGAGCTGGGATGGCTAAGAGACATGAAAAGTTAATTAGCAACAGTGAAAGAGAAAGTACGACTTACAAGACAGTAATAAGATCTACTTTACAAAGAGTTTGTAAAGTAGTAGAGTATTCAAATGCTTTTACGATTAGTAAAAGTTACGGTAATAATAAAATACTGGAGTATAGGGCTAGTTATGGTATGGCTCTAGGCCAGAGGCAGGCAAAGTCAGGCCCGAGGGCAAAATCTGTCCCTCTATCAGAGAATGTTTGGCCTCTAAGGTGCTGTTTATACAGCAACAATCTCCAGCAAAACTCAGCAGTCGCGTCCTCTCTTGATCTACTTTCACACGGAAACTCTGAGGTGTCAAAAAAACAATGAAACTGCAGTACACGCCTAATCGCATAATTTTGCAGCGTGAGTAGAAAGAAGAAGACAGTTTATCACAGTATAACTGTGCATTCTTAAGTAAAAGTAAGTCATTGTAAATTATTTACTAAATATAAATGTGAGATGCCAGAAAGCCAAATAATTATGGATCGTGATTCGGACAGCAGCTGTGACGTATTCGTTCTCAATATGTCCTTGTTTTGCACAGTTCACAGAGTTCACAAGAGAAATGAAACCACCAACAACATTGGCATTGTTCCATTGGCAATTGTATTACAACAAGATGTACAAACCCACTAAAAATCAACATTAATTATTTTATCGTAGGCAAAAATTCTTCAGTCTTCATCTGTACTCTGTAGTTGAAATGTAGGACGTTTCGATCTTACTCCAAAGATCGTCATCAGCTACTGAAGGCCTGGAGCACGAAGTGGGTTTATAAAGCTAGTAGACCAGCAGGAGGAGTCAGCCTCTGAGCCCCTCCTCTCTTAAAAAAAAAATATATATATATTATTTTAATATTTCCCATCAACGCCCTGTTTGGTTATATCTGGTCATTTTATTATGCACAACGCTAACATTTGCAGAAAGTAGTGCTTTGCTTTGGGCTTGTACGATTGGAAGGTTTGGCCTCCATTTCTTTGATGGGGAAGAAAATCAACCAACCACAACAACAACATGCATACCTCTACTTTCCACTACAAAAGACACACAAAATACATTTGTTTGTACGCAGAATGTATCAACAGTAGCTGTTGTGGTTGTTGCCTACAAAAACTCAACAAATGTCACATCATTTGAGTATTTTCTCTTCGTCAGCTGATAAAGCTGCCGTTGCACATTTATAAGGATCCATTCCCAGTGAGAAACCTCTTTTTATGTGCGGGCAAGCAAGTACTTAGAAAAGGAAAAGATCAATACTGTGTGATACAGAGAGGAAACAAGAGCCCACTAATGCTAGAAAAGAGCTTGTAGCAGATAGTAAAAAAAAACTAGGGCAGTGTCTTAATATTTCATAAAACTGTGGTAAATGCAGTGGTGGAAGAAGTACTCAATATTCTTACTTAAGTAAAAGTGCAGATACAGGACCAAGGATTTACCATGATAAAAAGTAAAAGTATCAAATTAAATTCCTACTTAAGTAAAAGTGTAAAAGTATACACTGTAAAATGTACTTTTATTTAAGTATTTATTAAGAGTTTAATGTGCAGGATTTCTTAAATCTTTGAATCAAACCAGGTCAAAACGAGTAAACCACTAACTCCGGCCTAAACCAGGACTAACCAAGGTCTAAACCTGATCTAAACCAGGTCAAAACGACTAAACCACTAACTCCGGTCTAATCCAGGTCTAAACCAGGACTTAACCAGGTCTAAACCAGATCTAAACCAGTTCGTTGTAGAGAGGTCACTTGAAAATGAAATACTCTTAACCCAATGTTTGAAATGTAATGGAGTAGAAAGTACAGGTACAGATCTGAAATGTAGTGAATAAAAGTATAAAGCATTCATCATAAAATTTACTTAAAGTACCTACTGTATAATTTGTACTTTTTTACTTACCACCACTGTGTGTTGACATAAAAACGGATAATAACACAATATAAATCAAGCTTATTGCCATCTGCGACTGCAAATATAAAGTACATAGAATCTGCAATGGCAGCATAAGATGAGCCTTACCTTATCATCAGGAGCTACATGCCAGATGGACACAGTGTTGTCCTCCACATCTTTGTTGATGGACAAGTACGAGGGCTGGTATACTTTAGTGGGCTCCAGTATTAGCACCTGAACACATCCAGAAGGTTTAGATGCTTTTTCATGTAAAAGCGGATCATATTACGGGTGTTGGAGAGTTTTCTTACGGGGAATCTGACAGAGGACACGTCCTTCTTTGTGGCCTCCACTAAAAAGTCCATCCAGAAGTCCACCATTTCTTGTTTGGGCGCTGGCTGCTCTGTGCCGGGCTTTTTGAAATGCTGGTAAATCAGAATGGTCTCTACCAGAGAACGGAGATACCTGGACAATTGACATGATAAAGGGTTGTTGAATTACAATTC
Organism: Lesueurigobius sanzi; assembly: GCA_900303255.1. NCBI lineage: Eukaryota > Metazoa > Chordata > Actinopteri > Gobiiformes > Gobiidae > Lesueurigobius > Lesueurigobius sanzi. Next base: position 15,649 of record OMNZ01058382.1, on the reverse strand, counting down.
TTTCAGTTTCGTTTTTAGTTTTAAAACTAGGACTGCAACTAACGATTATTTTGGTAATCGTTAAATCGTCAGGCTGAGAAAAGTGTGATTTTTATTTTACTAATTGTCAAACTCCTGCAGCTTAAGTGAAGTTGCTTGAGTCATTTAGAGTGTAGTTAAAGATCCTGCTTGTAGGATGCTCTTAGTGGTTGGACACATGTATGACGACACAGGCACAAGTATGTGAACATGACATTCCTCATTTGAAAGCTAAGAACATCCAGAACACAGTGATTGAGCGTAACCTACTGAGGCCTACACTAGCAAGGATCCCTTGCCTGGGCCCGCCCATACTTCCTGTGACGCTCCACTAAATTTCACGACCAAGTCAGTCTGGCCAGGTTGCGTATCTCTGCCATTTCAAATCCCCCCTGGAATGGGGGCCAATGAAAATCTAGCATTTCCAACGGCTCGATTGAGGAGTGTTCTGATTGGTGGAAGCTTTGTCCAGTAGCACACAGAGGCATTTCTGGGCGGTTTACCAGGCAACTTGGTCAGAGTACGCTCACAGAGCTTTTTTTACTGAACGCCAAATTTAATGTATTTCTCATGTTTCATGAATGGAACCTTACAAAAAAAGTTTCATAAAGCGTTTTTTAGTGTCCAGAAAAGTTCTATACGAAATTAAAACATTTGAATTACAAAGAGGATCAAAACTTAATTTAACTAAATGTACTGTATGTTTTATTACATCATACTATTTTGTTATGGAACAGATATTCCCTATAAACATTTGTCATTTTTTTTCATTGCTCCTTTTCAAAATCTGCTGGACATCTGTTTTGTACATCTACAGTAACATGCCAATCGTATTACAATAATAAAGAGTGTATTTGCTGCAGCCAGTGTGAGGAAGGCGCTGCAGCTAACTGGATAATTTGTATGTTTTGTCGGGTTATAAAGCCTTGAACACAAATCAAAGGGGATTATGCAAACAAACAATAACGTACGATTGTGTTTCCACGCAGGGCACCGTTTGTCAGAGCGACTTTAATTTGGTTTTCACAGCTGCAGTAACCGCCACGAACAGCTGGGGCACAGATGTGACATAAGCGGGGCAATCTGTTTTAGCAGCGCAGTCTCTCCATGACATTAGCTCCAAACAAATAAAGTCAGACGTGATTAAAACAACTGAACGTGATGAGGAAAAGTACATTCCTCAATTTGAAACGTCTGCTGTCGTCACGGGTACGACATTGGTGTCAAATACTCCTCTGCTGAGTGACTGGCTACTTCCCCACGTGTTGTGATTTCATGTTATCTTATGTTATGACTCATCGGTTTCACTGATTCTTGAATTTTCTTCTTTTTTTCTAATGGCAAGAATACTTTCGTGCCAACACCAGCCACGCCCACACTCCAAAGAACATAGTAAACACATTGTAGGCAAAAATTCTTCAGTCTTCATCTGTACTCTGCATTTGAAGTGTCTGTTGACACTCCCTTATGGTCCTGGGAGTGTCAACAGACTTAGAAGTTAGCCCAGGGAGAGACAATAGAGAGGTAACGAGCCATATTAAATATGAATAGGCTAAGACAGTCCTTCTCAAATAGTGCGATGCCAGGGGGGGGCGCGTGCAATCCCGGGAAACATGTTTTTTATTTAACAGTGAGAGAGACTGAGATAATGAGACAAACAAAGTCTCCTTAAAGCTAAGACGAGGAAATATGACGAAGATATAGCGCTTAACTTCACTTTGACTACGATGGGACACGAGGAAAGACCAGGAAAGAAAGCAGACTGCGTTCTGCTAAAAGACGGCGGGAGGAAAGCTCTCCCATTACGCGCAAAAAGTACTAGGTTAAACTCCCGCTACTTTGAACCTCAAGCATGTTACATTTAGCGATTAGATGCAACGCAGAGGGCCAACTATCTGCCCATAATCCCCAAACTTTCTGTAGCTGTGACAAAAGGAGGAGATGTGGGTGCACTTTGCAATGAGCCGACCATATGCGTCTTTATGCAGCGCAGAGAGCCGTCACATGGAACAGTTTGCCGTGTGCGTTTGTCGAATGGTGCTCTGATTTAGCGGAGTGTGCAGACTTTTCCCTGCGGGGGTGTTTTGTTTGCAAATTGGCAGCCTCGCTTCTGTCAGTCTACCCCTGGGCAGCTGTGGCTACAATAGTAGCTTACCACCACCAAGTATGTTGTGACTGAATAATGCCATGTAAAGCGTCTTTGAGTGTCCAGAAATGCGCTATATAAAACCAATGCACTGTTATTATTATTATTACTTTTAGCACCAAGAGAGGAGGGACTTAGAGGTTACTCCTCCTCTGGTTCACTCTTAAGAGACCCACAGTGTCAAGTCTTTAGTAGCTGATGGCGATTTTTGGACTAAGATCGAAATGTCCTACACTTCAACTACAGAGTACAGATGAAGACTGAAGAATTTTTGCCTACGATGGACAACTCATGTACGGCGCCTGCCATTAGGTCAAGAGCGACTTTATCAGAAATAAAGTGGGTGAAAGTTTAGGTCTAACTTGGAGATGTGAGAGGAACTGGTAAAACATTTATCTGTTGTTCTCTATGGCTAAAATACATTTGGCGGTTAAAGGGTTAATATTAGATATTTTGCTGAAAAGTTGATTACATTTTTTCCTGATTTGACATTTCCTCTGATGCTTATTTTAACCCTTGCAAACAGGAAGTGGCATACAAATGGGTGTCCATAATGTGCTGAGCAACAATGGGAAATTAGTGAGTCAGAGTTTGATTGGAATGTCCTTTTCCTCATGTTGCCAATGTTTTTTATTTTTTTTATTTTGTACTTTTTCACTTTTCTTAATAACACCCTGCTCAACCGTTTGGTAGAGCACACTTTAGGTCCTTGCCTTGCATAGAAAATGTGGTCTAGATCAAATCAACCTTATTCAGCCATCTCTACCATTTGGTAAGAGTACATTATGACAAAAAAAAAAAAATCCACTGGGGGACGCCCTATATACAGTAGGGCCTTATTGAGCCTTTGTTGAAAATGAAAAAATCCATGCACATGATGGAGCTAATTTAAGGAAATGTTAACAGATAAACTGCCCCTGCCTTTTTGTGAAATTGAAAGAGTAACTCACATAATTAAATTGTCTGATTAAACCGAAGTCCCTGTGGTTTTGTTTTTAGCCAAGGGAAAACCTTTTTGACAAAATAAATATCTCTAGTCTGGATTACTGGTCATTTTCTTTCATGTCCATGCATTTTCTGGTCAGTGTGGGCATGAGGTAAAGATTATATGATTATTACATATTACGAATTACAATGTATCATGTCATTTTACCATGAAGTGCCAAATCAACCAAACTGTAGAGGTCTATAATTTTGAAACAGGGTCTGTGTCATTTTTTCCCCAATAACATAAAATATACCAAAAATATAGTTTTACAAAGTCTCTTTCAAGATCTGAGTACCACTTTACTGATTAATTCCTAACACAGTCATTATCCCATCAAACTAAGCAGTGATTAGAAAAACAATTGCACTTTAATGTCACTAGAGCATGTAGAGGGTAACAAAAGTAATAAAAAGGAAAAAAAAATAACAAACCTGGAGCTCGTAGGCAAAGATTCTTCAGTCTTCATCTGTACTCTGTTAGTTGAAGTGTCGGATGTTTTGATCTTAGTCCAAAGATCGTCCTCAGCGAATAAAGACTTTCACAGAGGACGATCTTTGGACTCAGATTGAAACGTCCGACACATCAACTACAGAGTACAGATGAAGACTGAAGAATCTTTGCCTACGATCGACAAGTCCTGTATGACTGAGAACCTACACAGACAAACCTGGAGCTGTTTTTAAACCGATGCAGGGACAGTTCTTAACAAGAAACAAACATTTCCATTGTTCTATGCCGACTTACCAAATTGGAGCTTTGAGTTTGAATAGTTTTTCTGAGGCCTGGATGACCCGTGTGTTGTCACAGGCCAAAATGCTGGCCCCCAGGAAGAAGCCCACATCCCAGTAACTCTGCAGCTTATCTAGGCTGCCCTTCTTCCCCAGCAGGCTGCTCAGCTTCACCCCTGCAACACCACACAGAACTGGCCTCAGCAGGTGATCAGAAGGGACATTATCATGGGTTGTACTGTTGTAGCCTCTCATTCTGACTCTAACATTTGTATGAGACATTTGAGCAACAGAATAAAGAAACCTTTTCAGGACGATTCTGAATACAGCCAGTTAACTTGACTTGTGTAATTACAGCCTTGACGTTGGACAATTTGATTTGATTTCGCCTTGTCCTTTGACATTTTATCAACTTGCTTTGCTGGGTGCCATTTCTAGGGCACTATTTGAAGAAGAACAGAGGAAGAAGGGAGAGCGAGTGGAGACTATGAGGGAGAGGAGGCCCATAGGGACAGAGGTGAACTGAAAGAGCTGCCGGCAGACTCCCAGAAGTCTTTGCTCTATTTCCCAACATTATTCAGCTCCTTTGAGGCTCAAATTTCAGATGAAAACACAGCATGCATTTTATGCAAACATTTAAATATCGATAAATGTAGATAGAAAATCTTATTTAGGATTGACGACTTTATTTTTAAGTTGAGCATTGAGATCAGCTTTTTTGTGCAAAACAAGAGAGTTCTCCATAGCAGACAAAGGTCCCTAGAGGCACTAATGACTTTAGTTTTGGTCAGCAGGCACTTAAATCTCCATAACAGGGTTTGACTTCAACATGTACAGCCCATCTTTATACAACAGAGCTGCTCTCACCTTGTTCAAAAGCAAAAGTCCTTTTGGAAGTTAGGGAACAGAGACACATCAAAGGAAAAGGAAACACACCAGCAAAGACTGCAATTATTTCAGCAGTAAAATAGTCTTTATATTATCTTGAAGGGTCTTATTGTGTTTAAAACCTGCTCACCTAGTATCTTAGACCTCCACAAACATGTAGAGCATATAATTCTTGCCTAGGTTTAGGAGTTTGTATTTCAGTTTTATCTCAAATCTGTAGTTGAAGTGTAGGTCGTTTCGCTCTTCATCCAAAGAGCTTTGTCAGCACTGAGCAAACTTAGACGCCAAAGTATCTTCGAAAGACCAGTAGGCGGAGTTTATCTGTAAGTCCCACCTCTCTTTGTTTTAAAGACAACAGAAAAACACCTTTGTTGTCAGTCTCGGCCTCAACAACCCTACTCACCTCATCACTGTCCATTACCTTCCTATTGTCTTGCCCTGGACTTTGTTTTAAAGGCTACTCACACCTTTCTATAGCCCTGCCCTGGACTCTGCCCCAGTCTCACTAGCATGACAGAGGGCGAAGGATGCTGCTATAAACACAGGCTAAATTAAAACGAAGACCTTTATTCCTGTTCATAGAAGGGTTTTCTTCTTTTTTTTAAATTACAAAAATAGCTTCTTTCACGCCCCGCTCAAACCATCCACTTCACTGTCCTCAAATGAGTGATTGGCGGCTTTGAATAGGAGATGCACAGCCGACTGAGGGCCACTAGAGCTTCCTTTGTAGTGTTGACAAAGCCTTTCATGAAGTAGTTCTTTGGTCTCTCTAATGTACTGCTCTTTGCATTCCTCTTCTTTACTATAGATTGGGTAAACTACGTTGCTCTGTTTGTGGCTTGGGGTTTGTCTTTAGGGAAGGGAATCTTATTTGTATAGTGCTTTTCATATGACACAAGTCACACCCAAAGCGCTTCACGCATGAAAGGGAGGGGGGCTCATTCACTCCATGCTGATTGGGGTAAGCTACATTTGTAGCCACAGTTTCCCCTGGGGTAGACTGACAGAAGCAAGGCTACTCACATCTGCGCAAACGGTACACCACCAACCACTCACACATAGGCACTGGGTGAAGTGTCTTGCCCAAGGACAAAACCCGCTCTACCATCTGCGCCACTGTTGCAGGGTGAACTCATTTTTGTCTCAATGTATTGATTGGTTTGAAATAGACTGGGTTTTATTTCTCTTCTGGTCTTTATAAAATCCACTGACGTCCAAGTTTGCTCAGTGCTGACGAAGCTCTTTGGATGAAGAGCGAAATGTCCTACACTTCAACTACAGAGGACAGATGAAGACTGAAGAATCTTTGCTACGATGGACAACTCTTGTACGACTGAGAACTTACACAGACGTTTTGTCTCAAATGTTCATGCTTTTTTTGGATATGTACAAAATGTGCACAGTGAACTAACTGAATCTGAAATATAATTGCAATCACAACCCTTACAAATATGACACCCCAAATTGTAATAATAAAATACACCAGATACAATTTCCTTTACACAATCAACGCAGTAGTATTCTTAATCACAGACTAACAGAAAGATTCCAGATGATCTTGCCATTTTCAAAACTGCCGTCTCACACTATACTTTACACGCACGTTGGAATAGCTGTACTTTGCAGCCGTCATAATCAATCAGGCACGTAATAATCCACTCACCGACTTTGCGCAGCTCGAAGGACGTATCAAACTGGTGTCCCGCCGCCAGGAGCAGAACCGCATAGTTGATACCGGAGTGTAGCGTCGGCTCAGACTCAAAACCCTTTTTGAACCTTCAAGAAAAAGACAGAGATTTTAATATAATCATTGTAACGATTGTAAACCCGACATCTATTGCACACCTGAGTTGATAAATCAATAACATATTGGCGTTGGGGTTTCGGAACAGCAAAGTGCGACCACGAGCCACGCGCAAAACAAGAAATTTAATTAATTTAATGAGCAATCTGTTGAGTGGAGTCGAGAGGGAGGGATTCTTACTGGCCCCGTGGTGTCTTGGACGTGGAAATCTCAGACAGATGGGACACGATTATACAAGCTGCATATTCCATCTAAGCACACACTCAAATGAGATATCCAAAAAGTAGTTCCACCAGACGCCAATCAGAAGACTCCACTTCACTGTTGTTATTATTGTTATGTAATTTCCCTTCCTGTCTCAGAGAACACAAACAACCATTAAGCTCCTAAACTGAGACATTAGGGCCGGAGTGGATACTTTTATGAAAGAGCGCCGAAAGTCTAAAGCACTTGGAAGATTACGACAATTCTGTGGTAGTTTTAGACCTTGCAACCAAAATCATGCAGGAGTTTTAGCATATTAGCTGAAATAACAGACGCAAAGGAACATGACAGCAGAAGGAAAGGATAATAATTGTTTGAGACAGTGAAGGGAAGCTGCACATTAAAAACTATTTAGGCGAGTCACTGCAGGGGAATAGGGGAAAATTCTAGATTGAGAAACATCAATTTTAATATTTTGCTGTATATTACTGCCATAAACATTAGAAAAACATGTGTTGCACGTTTTCTTAGGCATTTTATGTGTAAAAATTGCCAAATAAGTGTTTTATGATGAAATCTAATGTATTAGTTGCAAAGATTTGTTCAGAGGGGATTATGGATATTTCGTTAAATTTTAGAGATGCACCGATCCAGCTTTTTTGCTTACGATACCAATACTTGGGGTTTGAATACCCGATACCAGCCGAAACCATGAGAATTTCACAAAAGTAGATTTTGGAGAGACAAGAAACTGGTTTGCATTGAGTCAGTTTTTTGATCATTAATGCATTGCAAATGTTAGGTATATCAGTGATTCTGTGACAGAATTTCTTAAACTAAAATACCAAGACCTTCACTAGTGGCCAATATTAGCCTATTTCACTCCTTTAGATGTGCTTCTGTCCCAGCCTCGACTGGTGGAAGACAGCGATCAAAACTAGTATTGCAAAGTGACTGAATTCTACAGATTAGCACGTCCATATTTACCTAGGTTAAGTTGGTGAAAATATCGGTTCAGTATTGGATATTTGGAATCGATACCCGATATTGTATTTTTCCCGGTATCGGATCAGTATGTCCATATTCATTTTTGAATAAACTTGTTATTAGTGAATACAAATTGCTGTTCCCCTTGTTTTTTGGGGTTCAAAAGTCAAAAAATCTGACTTAGAATTTAATATTGAAAAATTCCCCTGAACAAATCTTCAAAACATTGTTAAATACAAGACTGTCAAGTCTTGAGTCTGTAGGAGCTAATGTTGTGTTACTAATAGTGCTGGCAATCGATTCATTATATTAATCTGATTAATCACACTTTTGAAATTTGATTAATCACGGTTTATTTTATTGTTATTATTTATTAATTATTTACATTTCCCTGACATAAAACACACAAATTTAAACTAAGGTAATAATAGTTTGATACAATTTCAGCTTATTAGGTTGATTTAGTGCTCATTCAACAACAGTTTGTGGAAAATTCTAGTATCTTGCAATATAAGTAACAAATTAAACTTATTTTGGGTCGTGGCTTATCGTCCGATGGAGATGTCTCAATGCCATATGAGACAAACACTGATTTATACAAACACCTTAAGTAAATTTAATTTACCAAGCACCACATGTGCAATTAATTTGCGATTAATCCAGGATTAATGGATTAATTATTTTTTGATTAATTGTGAGTTAAAGCGTTCACTTTGACAACCCTAGTTACTGATGTAATTCACCTCACAGAGCTCTCAATATCTCAATTTAATAAAGCTTTGAAAAGATTCTGAGTCAGAGTCCTTTTCCTCTGGGTATATCCGACATCCTTCGATTGCCTGTTTCTCATGTATGTCTTTGTTTCACTGAAATGTAAATTCATGTTTTTTTAGCTATGTTTTTATTCCTGTAGTTTACTGGAGGTTACCACTTGTTAAGCCCTTGAGGGTTTTGGGCAACCTCCATCACACTTTTTAAGTTAATAGTTTATGTTGTATTCTTTTGATATGTGTGACCAAATAAACAAAATATAAATGTGCATGTTGTCGCCACGTTAGTATGTGAGAAAAATGCATTTTGTTTCTCCATATAGTTCTATGGGGAAATATTGAATAATTACACTCCTTTTTGTAAAGATTAGGCCATTTATTTGTTTTTAGGAGAATGTTTATATGCTAAGAGAGCAAACTGGCCCCAAAACTTTAATATTGAGTTTTGCCTGCAGTGTCTCCCATTAAATAACCAAAACATTCTGCTTTTGCTGAAACAATGCGTTATTCTGTTTGTGAAGCAAAGGTATCAAAATGCTTTATAATCTTTCATTGAGCCGAACTGGAATGGCTGCATTCTGTTCCCAGATTATGAAAGGTGAGTAAACCTATAATCTGCTTTAGCACGTGAAGCAATGCCCCATTTGTAGTGACAAAATTGAGGTGCTACAGAGCTGTGAGTCAGTACACACTCATCCATCACACTTGTTAACCTTTGAAACTTTTCACCCAACATCATTTGAGTCACTGGACAAGCCAACTGTTTGGACAAAACAGATAAACATAATTGAAAATAGGGTTGTCTGGATCAATCGGCTTTATAATGTGTCATTGCAGATGTTACCTATTTGTAGTTGGACGTATGATTTTCTGAGGGGAAGGGATTTGTGGCTCAAAGTGATGTTCAGGCGAGAGGACACAAACTGGAACTCTGACTGTGGAGTCAGGCTTGGGCTTAGGTCTCATGTCCTTGGCCCAACATACGAGAATGTGACGTCACTTACGTCAGCTGATAGAGTAGTGGTTCCCAACCAGGGGGGCGCCTGGAACTGCAGGGGGGTCCCTGAGCTTTGCCTGGTCAGAGGGGGCTTCTAGGAGAAAAGGTTGGGAACCACTGCAATAGAGCACAGTGTGGGCCAAAAGAAGGATACCCATGCTAGCCATTCAGCCATGTTTTTGGAGCCTGCTTAATAGGAAGATAAAAGTGATAGAGGTTGTGTATAGTTTGTATACAGTTGTGCTCAGAAACTGTAAATAGAGAATTAACGTTGTGGGACGAGTGCCTTGGTTCTTGGTTTTTCTCTTGAATTTCTGTCCCCCAATTCCAAAGAGCACCTTCCCCAAAAAAGCTACTTTTTGGGGTACTGACTTCCCGAGCACTTTGTTTCTAGTTTTTCTTACTTAACTGTGATTACTTGCGATTAATCAGATTTTAAAATCGATTGACAGGACTAGTACTATAGTTTTTGTCTGTTTATTTATTTTATTCCAGGCATTTCACAGTGAACATAATGGGGATAAGCCACCTCCAGTCGGCCATTTAACATGCAGAAGGGAAGTAGCAGTATACATGGGTTTCAGTCACATGACCTCAGTGGTCAGGGCGGCCATTTTGTTGCCCGCTGGCTAGTGCAATAGTGTATCAGTCTATGTGTCTCTACGTCCTTCTGTGGTCTGCACTGACTGAACTCAAGATGCTACATCTGAAAATGACACCTCAGACAGAAGAACAGGGCTGATACTTAAAGAAAACCAAAACCTATGGATTTTATCCTTATCAACCGCCCGGAGAGCTACTGAGAGCAAGGCCTGCGATATGGATAACATTTGTGGACCATTAGCTAATGATGCTAACCAGCTACAAGCACAAACCTTGATGTGTTCATTTAGTCTCAGGAGTGGAAATAGATCTTTGGCCCGTGTGGTAGCCTCCCACTTTGTGCGTCCTGGCTGCTGCCACTAACTGCTCTTTGCCTCATAACCAGCGATGTGCGTTTGTTTATGTAGACATGTACTCTCTTCGTTAAGAGAAGATAAGAAAAATACTTTATTGATCTCACAATGGAGAAATTTACTAAGCATTCATCAATCAATTGACCTTTATTTTCATCCGCAGTGAGTCGTGATACTGTATTACTAATTATTGTATTATGACATAATTCCACTTTGGGCAACAAAAAGGCGGGCACAACTATGTGTGACATCACTGGAAACCCATGAATAAATAGTGTACAATCACATTTCTTCTCATCCCAATAGCAATGTGATATCCCTAACTTGAATTTAAAGTATTGGGTTTGTATTGGTTTGTTAGCATTACAGAGAGCGTCCCACATGTTGTTTTTACCAGAGCGAGCTGCTGTCGCGGCTCTCTGTGTCTGTGAAATGCGACTCGAGGAACTGGTCCTTGTAGATGCGTCCCACCAGGCAGTAGATGTCCGAGGCGACCTGCTCCTCGCCCTCCACCAGCGGGAGCATGATGTCCAGCGCCTTCTGCCTGTCCCCCGGAAGGTTCCTCCTGCATCACGAAGCAAGAATTACGAACGGAAGGAGTCAGTCTTATCGTACAACAACAAATGAATGACTAGGTTAATGGGCCAATTAGTCAAACCGCCGCTGTTCATGTGAGACCGAGACTCTAGTTGCAAACAGGGTCAGGTTCATGGCCAAATTAGGGTCTGCTGCAACGCAAACGTAAAAGAGGTATTGTGAACGTAGGTTGGTTCACAGTTACGTTTACAATTCACAAGCTACGGTTACGAAAGCCTTCTGTAATATCTGCTCTTTTGAACAGCTCTTTTAGGTTACGAAAGCCTTCTGTAATATCTGCTCTTTTGAACAGCTCTTTTAGGTTTTTTGAAAAGAGACAGACCTTTTATCCAGTCAATTTTACTCAGAGTTACACTGAATGGACTCGAGAATCAGCACAACTGCAGAGCTGGCAACACAAGTCTCAGTTCTAGCCTCGCCATTGATTGTGTAACACAGTTTTAATCACATACACATTTTTATAAATCAGCCCCATCATAATTTTGGATAATTTTAACAAAAACTGTACCTTAAGTGTTACATACTCATAAAATCAGTATAAAAAGGAGCCAGTCTTTTGAACGGTTCTTTGACATGAAGAGTCGGCTCCCTGCAAAGAGCCACAAATCCCATCACTATAGTTAAAAAAAAGGGTCAGTAATAAATTTATCGTAGTCGCAGCTTGTGAATTGTAAACGTAACTTGTGAAGTGAAGAATTAAAAGAAGAAGCGTATATGTAAGTTTTACGTTTATAATATATTTTTAATGACATTTTTTTCATTTAGGATTATAAAGTTACATTTACAGTTTTTACAATACTTACAACCTATGTTCAGAATACCTCTTTTACGTTTGCGTTGCAGCAGACTCTAATTTGGCGCCATACAGGGTTTATTGTTTGTCATTATAAGGCCATATGGAAATGTACTGCATAGGGCTGGGCGATACGGCCAAAACAATCAAATAACGATTTCGATTTTCTCACAATTCATGTGTAAATTGTCTTTTAAAGGCAACTAAAGCCATCTGCTTCTTCTTGGGTTTAGACCTGGTGTTGTAGTGGTTTAGTCTTGGTTAGTACCGGTTTTCAAGTTTCTTAGATAGTTTTGACAGGTTTCCCTCATGGTTTAGTCCTGGTTTAATCCTGGTTCAGTCTGCAATATTGTTATAGACCCAGCTTTCTCTTGGTTTATTTCTTATTGAGTCGAGGTTTAGACCTGATTTAGTCCTGGTTTAGGGTAATTATTGTTATATTCTGTCCCTGGTTTAGTCCTTTTTAGTTTGGTCCTGGTTTATACCTTGATTTCAGTGTCTGCTTTAGTCCAGTTTACTTCTTGGTTTAGTCCTGGTTTAATCCTGGTTCAGTCTGCAATATTGTCCAGGTTTAGACCTGATTTAGACCCAGTTTCTCCTGGTTTAGTTCTGTTTTAACCCTGTATTTGAGCTCAGCTACATAAAAAACACTGAATCACGATATGACGATGTCACCAAAAAAGCCCTAGTACTACAGGCTATTCTTATTAATGCTGGCTTAGGCGAAAGGTGAAGAAGCAGCCGATGGATCATTGTCAGGACTTGGTAAAAGGCAACGATGTAGACAACTCTGCCATGAATGAACAGATGAAATCACTACAGTTTGCACTAAAAGGAATCATCTTAATAATGCAGCACTGTTTAATATCAGAGTTATACTTATAATCGAATGTAATTATAATCTCATGAGCCATTGAAATTGAATATCTAAAGCCAGTCTGTTTGGAAATGTCATGCGCTCTGTTAACCGTTGAAATGGAGCATAAAGCACTGTGAATACATCAAACTATAATCCACCAAGACTATATTACATAACAGCTTCTTATTCCTTTTCCACAAACCTGTCAAGTTTCATAAAACGTAATTAGGCATGTCTTCTTGTTCCATGTGTTAGCATCCACACACACCAGGCTTAAGTATCACGCACGGTCCTCATTTATATGTAAATCTAAACCCATTAGTCAGAAGCAAAGTTCAGAAAATATAGGCGTGCTTTTCTTTTTCAAATCTTGTATCACTGATTTACATTTGAAGGGACCCAGAACAGGTTCCAATATACATTTACAGTATATCATCATAGTTCATCAGGATGAGGAACAACTTCACATGACACTTCGAGCATGGCAGTTGATCGTCAAAATTTATACCAAAGCACCATTATGATTCTCCGGTGCTCTTGAGAAACATTAGGATATCATTACAGTTTTGTAAATGTGAAGAAAAGTGGCAGCACCTGTCAGCTCTTAAAAATGATCAAAGCGATGAAACAAATCATCATGAAATGAATGCTTTTAGTGTCTTTAGTAACTCATCTCTTCCATTGGGGCTGCACGGCTTTAGAAAATAATGTAATGTGATTGGATTTGACATGCATTTTTAAAAGCAATTTAACTTCAAACACATCCAGGAGCGATACTATTTAGAGAAGACTGGAATATGAACTTGATCTCTTTGTAGGCCTAAACAAAGGTTAACCATTCTGGGTCCATGGGCATTTTTTTGTATTATTTTCGCCTGGTATTTATTTTGTTTTATTGCTTCTGAAACACCTCCTCATGAAGCACCATCAAGTGCTTGGACTGTTTACATTCAGAACAAATTGAATTTGTATCATCTGAATGCTGTAGTCAGGTCATATCAATGAAATACTCATGATAGAAGCAAAAAAACAACAAAAAATAGGCTAAAATTGAATTTCTCACCTCACTCTTTCCCTATATGTGAAACATCAATAATGAAGGCTGTGGACAGTAGAAAAATGTTTTGTGGGTTAGACCTGGTCCAGGAGATGTATTTGCATATTTTTAGACTACACCAAACAAAACCACGTTGTACCAAATGTTACTCTATGTTTCTATCTAAACACAAAACAAGATGGCAGCTGACCAGTGACACATTTTCAGGATGAAAAAGTCAAGTTTTAGGAAATAATCTAGTACCGTTTTGAATCCCTGGGCGATTGTGCAAAGTGCAGAGTCAGCAGTATTGTAAAATGCTAACTTAGCACTTTTGGACACAAATTTTCAACGTGACTTCACACCGCTCTCCTGAGGCCTAGAAGGACGTGGCTGGGCTCATTTTACAGCCTCACTTACAGTTTTTTGCATTGAGAAGTGGAGGGTTGTAAGTCTCTATGACATTCCCTCGCACAAATATTTGCTAAAGTTGTCGGCAACGCGATATATTTGGCATAGGATATTCCATCACCTAAATAACTGCAGTCTTGCTGATGATAACTAGTCAAGGAAGCAGTTCATCTCCAATAGAGATTAACTGCTCCCTTCTCCACATTATTTAAGTGAGTATTTTCTCTCTCCCTAATGTGTCAATACGAGTGCCCAAACGGCTGGTCTTGTTTGGCAAAGTCTCGCACCAGCACAGTGTGTCACAGCTCCGACGCCGAGTAAGAGAAGAAACAAAAAAATAGGTGGTAAACATAACGCTTCGACTTTGTGTGCAGAGTGCCGAGGTTGAATAAAACATATGAGCTGACAGCTATTACCATGGAGACGGTCCAAGGGGAGGCGAGACCTGATCGAGCCCTCTGTTTGTGTGGTCGATGGGGAGTTTGATGGATGGTTTTGCAATGCTCACAGGCTACGAGAGCTAACAGAAGTGTGTGCGCTGCCAAAGCTATTATGATCTAAAGGGGATTGATGAAAAGCCCTGCGGGAAACATGGAGCCTTTCAGCAACTGAGATGAATGCAGCAAGAGTCATATAGTTAAATATTAATGACCAAGTTATGAAGTAAAAATAATAAATGGACTTCAGTCATTTGGGCAGCATTATATTCTTTGCAAACACCAAAATCTCCAGTCTCCATGGGGTCCTATTATGTTTAAAACCTACCAAGTAGTTAGATTTCTTCAAACGTGTTCTGAGATGAGTTTAGCAGTTCATGTTCCAGTCTTCTCTCATATGGGATGAAACAATTCTTAATAATATATTGAACCATTCAATATGTCCTCAGTTCAATTCGCAAATACAGTTGTGCTCAAAAGTTAACATCCCCTGGCAGAATGTCAGGGGATGTTAACTTATGCATTTCATAGAATATGAATGATAACACAAAAACCTTTATTTCACTCATGGTTAGTGGTTTGCGTGAAGCCAAACCACTAACCATTTTATTGTCAAAAAAACTGTTGTGTTTACACTTTTCAACTAGAAACTAGCCAAATGTCCCTGATCAAAAGTTTACATATTGTGCATCTTGAAACAAACAAACTTTGTCAGAGTCCTGTATTTCAGCTGAAGATAGGTTTCTTTGCTCCTGAACTTTCCTGAAATTTTCCTGGCAGTTGTTGTTTTGAAGGTCATGCAAACGTTAGATCAGGGACATTTAAGTAGTTTTTGTTTCATTATGATTTCAAAAGAGTAAACTCAGTTCTTTGGCAATAATGGCTTCGCACAACCACTAACCATGAGTGGGGAAAAAAAAAAAAATCTAATATTAAGGCTCTTGGATGTGCAGACGAGCAGTAGTCTCGTCTGCACATAGATTCCTATTTATTTCCATTTTAGCTGTTGTCATAGTAACGATAAACAAAT